>JASDQU010109413.1:0-26333 GCA_032191745.1 Picea mariana
ATAGGTCAATATTAATAAGACCTTTCAATAAAATAGAATAAGGCGGATGTAAGAAGACCTAATAGAAGCTTCCGCTTCTAGAAGGATCTTCCTCTAGATGCTTCTTTTTAGTATAAATAGGAGTCGAGGGTATTGAGAACCCCAGCTTGGATATTATTGTAACAGAGCGCTGCTCAATTGGAGGTTGCCCCCTCGAAGAGGCCTGTGAACATTGCTATCTGATTCAAGTGCTATTTTCACTGTTATTCTGTTATTTCTAGCATTTCGTTTCTATTCTGCACATTTTATATATCTGGTATCTTGCATTCTTAGATTACATCACAATAGGGAGTTAAAGGGATAGTAACGGACCCACATGTCCACATGCTAGCTTCCTAGGGACTTTTGAATTACGCAAGGTTGTACTAAAGGCACTTAGTTAATTAGGTAATCAAACACTTGTAAGGACCAAGTGAAGTCCACATGCAGCAAGGCGACATCTAATTCACTAAAAATTGGCACACTTTCACTCACACACAAAAGTCACTTATCACTCACATAGCTTCTTCTTGAAACGTGGAGGTCAAAGTAAGTTTCCTCCAAAGGGATTCCGAAAACACCCCACCCTTTTCTTGACGAAACTATCCACTCCCATTTAAAATCAACGAGGTTGGTTCACACCCCCCACCTCTCAAAACAACTACATCTAAAATATTTCTAAAAACTCAGTAAGTTTTCCTCCACAGGAGGTGCCAAAAGAAATTTTTTAGTCTAGGTAGGATTTCAAGGATAGGCATCCAAAAAACTCCCCGTTATCTGGTTCTCACATTGTCAAAACCATAGAAGTTGCCAAATAGGGAACTGGAAATCCTCCAATTCAAGTGTTCCTAACACCATAAGGCAGGGAGATACCCATGAAGAGTTGAAGGCTGAGGCCCAGTTGTTCTATGCATCCCCCCTTGAGGCACCCACCTCTTGGACGGGATCCAGCCCGTGACCCATTTCTTAGGCCGAAAATCTAAATGTCGCACTTTGACCGAGGTACCTAGTGACCAAATTTTAGGACATCTACCCAGGTGGCAATTGTGGGCTGCAATTGCACCTTGATTGGATTTTGTGTGGCTATTGGGAAATATCGCCAGCTCTTTCGGGATATGCCCCCTTTACCCCTCATTATAACCATTTTTTTCATCCTTCACTAGTTTCTCTTCCAGTGACTTCAGACCCCACTGTTGAGTACTATTGGAAGGTCTAGTGTTATTTTAGAGGAAGGACGTTACATATTCTAGGACACGAGCATTTGTTTTCTTTGTTGATTCCCCATGCGGAAAAAACCCACTTATCCACATATATGCTTCTTTTTCAAACACATTTTATGTATGATGCACTTCTGACTACATTTTGATTCGGATATATATATTGTGTAAAGTTCAAAATTTGCAACACAAGGCTCTTGTTTCTTTATTACTCTCACCACCATTTGCACACATTCACGCAGCTAGTCGGACATCATAGGGGACCCACAGAATCCCCGTCGTTCACGACACTTGCTAAACCTCCCTCCTATCTTAGGGGGAGTGTCTGGTCTTGCCCACTCATCAACACCTCATTCACACACTCCTGTGAGTGCTACTATTTTAGGATCAGCTTTGATTGGTTCTACATTACTTGGGTCCACTTCCCAAGGTCCTTTGTTCACTCACTCTCCCTTACACGGAAGTGGGGGACCAACTTCCTCTCAAGGGGGAAGTACCAACCCACCTAGCCCCCCTCAAGGGTTAGGTTCACAACACACTTACACCATGGTTGGAGCTAATCCTCCCCCCCCCACTATAGATGCCATATTTGGCCTCTCTCAATATACCGGATCTAAGTAAACTCACCAATGATCCTATATTGCATGCTCCCACATGGCCTGCAATGCCCACCAAACTACCTTTAGACATACCCAAGTTTGAAGGAAAGGCAGGCGACGACCCTACCAACCATGTCATGACCTTTCACCTATGGTGCTCTTCCAATAGCATTATGGATGATTCCATCAGACTGTGATTATTTTAATGCACACTCGTTGGCCCATCAGCCAAATGGTATGTAGAAGAAAAATCAGGGTCCCATGCGACTTTTGAATCCTTGGCCAAAGCATTCTTGACCTTCTTCCAATTACCAATCCACCATGACAATGGTCTAGAACTACTTTCTAATTTCAAACAAAACTCAGCCACACATATCCCTGATCACATTCATGAGTGGCATAGGTGACGTAGTTTGTGCAAAGCAGAAACCACCAAGCAACAGTGTCTTGACTGGTTTCTTAGATCACTTATCTCTCTCCTAGGTAAGGATGTAGCTTCCACCTTCCCTCAATTTGAAGAGGAAGCCATCAGTAAGGCTCAACAATATGACCTCATCTATGCACAGTAAGGGTACTTATACACTATACTTCCTGATCTTCCAAAACCTGTGCCATTTGGCCAAGACAAACCTGGGATGTCTCACTCAGCAGACAGACTCATTGGTACCACCACTCACCACGGTCCACAACCCCAACCACCATCGATGTATGGAACACCTCAATACCCGTCGGCATACGAGGGCACTACTTATTACCCCCCACCCCCTTATCAACAACCATACCCTGTTTATATGCCTCCACCCATCAGTGGACCACCGTCGACACCCCCCATACATCCACCTATTTAAATGAGCTCTGGTACCTCCTCTACCTCATCTTATAGTACTAGCGAAATCACTATGCCTTCCTATGTACCTTACGGATCGTTACCACCATAGAATCCGTACTTTCCATTCCCTGGTCCCCCACAACCCATGGCTCCCCCACATCCTCATGTTGGGGTGAATTTTGTTCAACCCTCTCCCATTCAGCAATATCAAAACTTCGAACAGCTGAATACGGTAAATCCGACCCATCTGTCGAACAATGCCAAAAATAAAGGACGAAACAGGAACAACAACAACCCAGGTCAAGGCGGGCATCAACCCCAGCAGAACCAACCCACTAGGGACAACTAGCAACAAGGGAATCAAAACCCCCAGGGGAGCAATAATAATAGGCGTCAAGGGAGAAATAACAATAATGTTAAAACCAACTTCCCTTGTTCCCTTTGTGGTGAGTTCATCCATTACACTCATCGTTGCCCCCAAATCGCTGATTTCAAATGGTTGAAAGACTCTGGTAGTCTTCCCCATCCTCCAACACCGCCTTCCCCTCAGTAGGCACCACAACAATACGTGCAACATCCCCCCTCTGTCGTGCTGCAGAATCCTATTCCACATCAAGGTGTGATAAACACCCAACAGGACACACAACATCCCCCACCTCAGGTGGGACAATATCTCAACCCAAACAATCCATAAGATCGCACGATTCTCCTCACTAGTGAGGAAGAAATCCTTCTGCAAACACGTAATCGTCAGTATCATGCACCCACTAAGTCTCATCCCATCCCTCCAGAGACAAACCCTGCACCAACGGGACCCCCGTTGGTGATTCCTCGCCCTACCGCTGAGCCACCCCTTCACATCCCTCGCATCCCATTGCGCAGGACTGTCCACAACCCACAGGCTAGGGCAGCTCATAAATATAGTTTGGTAGATGACTTGGCACAATCCCTGGCTACCATGTCAGTTTTGGAGATCCTCCAGACTTGTCCCACTTAGCGGAAATCATTACTTTCCTCCTTGGGGGCAGTCGACCCTGCAGATACTTGACTCATTACCTTTGATCTTGACAGCGGAGAACCTCGCCTTCCCACCTTGATCGCTTTTCAAATACCAGTAAAAATATGGAACATCACAGTTCATCGGTGTATCATCGATGAAGGTGCATCTACATGCATTATGTCCAAAATTGTATGCCAGAAACTTGGTTCCGTAACTCATACCCTCTACCATCACCTTACGAGCTTATGACGGACGACCATTGTCTCCTGAAGGGCTCTTCCAAAATGTCCCCATTGAACTCAGGGGCAATACTATTCTCATCGACATCAAAGTNCAATGATGTTCCCCCACAATGGGAAGATCGTTACTATTGACCAAGTCTCACATTACGAGCCTAACCCATATGCCAACATCAATAACATTCTTCCTCTCATCCACATGAGCCACAACGCATACCCACTCGTCAAGATGGGTTCTGGAATTTTCAAAGATACATCATTATTAGGAACTTACCATGGAGCACCACCTCTCCTTCATCCTTCCAATCAAGTATGTGTCGTATCATCTAATGGAACTCACACAGAGGATACCCTTCCTCCTACAGAGGCTTCTATAATATCTGACGTCCCCCTAGTCACAGAACTCCCCCCTCAAGAACCTCCTGCGCACTTATCAACCCCACCAGTCCACGATTCCACCTCTCCCCAAGGACATATCCCAATTTGGGAGACAGTTCCCCAAGCCATCACCCAAATTCCCTTCTTTTACCCTCCACCAGGCATCGAAGATTTCTAGGTAGCCGCAACGCTTACCCTACCTAATATGGTGTTAGCAATTCTAGTTTGGTATTTACACCCAACAGAGATGGTCCCTCGACCATCCCTTCCCCCCCAAATAGAAGGAATCCCCATGACAATTCCCATACTTACTCCCACCATACCCCCTACACCCCCACTCACTAACCCCCCTGCCACAGTTGGGGACAGGAGAAAGAAGAAGAAACCCACATCTCCACTTCCTCCACGCATCCAACCTCCTTGCGCACTATGTGAGAAAGAGGGACACCAAACCAACAATTGCCCATCTCTACCAGAGTTAAGGAATTTGATTCCACTCAATCAAACTCCCCCAACACTCGCCACTATAGCCAGTACTTCCACTACCACCCCCCATTCCAGTAGTAAAGGGTTGCGGACAAAATTCACTTGCACTATATGTTCAGAATATGGCCATTATACTCACCATTGCCCAGCACTGCCACACTTTCAGCAAACATTAGCTACAGTACGCCAAAGCTTCCAGAGAAACCCTAGTCTTGCTACGTCCTCCTTAACAAATATCACTGACATCTGTTATGTCACCACTTCAGTTAATGAACGTATGAGACACCCTTGCTCTCTATGCGAGTCATTAGATTATTTTACATACCAATGTCCTATGATCCTTGAATACAGGCAACACCAATTGACCCTGCTTCAACGACCCGCAGAGTCGATAGTTGACATTACCTCTTCACTAGAGGCTCTTCATGTCATTTCTCCTGAACCCGAGGCCCTTCCAACGCCTCCATGGTTCTTAGATGACTTATCTGAGGATTCACCCCCCAATCCCCCCAACTCTCCCGCTGATTCCCCTATGGACATTTTACACCCAACTACCACAGGTACTCCTCAGTACTTCAATATCTGGTTTATGTCGAGCGAACCATCACCATCTCCTAGCATTGTTCCCCCTGCTTCTTCCTCACCAGGGGGAAACCACACGACAACAGTCACCGATATCACTCTTCAAGACCCCTTGTATTCCCGTCACTTCCACTGTGACAAGGAAATACTCGAAGATTTCAATAACCCAGACTACCCTTGGGATGCGCTACACCACCGTGCACTCTTCTTTCCACAGGAAGCCTTCACGCCTCCTAACCAACACCCCATCTACGTGGTCGAAACCAAGGATTTTATCCCATCAGGGCCTATCGACTGGTTCAAAAACCCCATTCCTATTCCTGATGCTTTTGAAGAAGGCAACATGGCCAACATTTCCCCGACCATTAAAATCGACATTTCCATCAAAAATGGCGTCATCGAGGAAATCAGCATTGGAGCTATTTTCACTCCTCAAGAAATCACCACCTATAAATCCCTCTTCGAGGAATATCGGGATATTTCTGCCTGGTCATACACAGAAATGCCTAGCCTCGATCCCTCTATCGTCGAACATTGCATCGACACCTGGCTTGACATTACACCAGTTTCATCAAAAACAACGACCTCTACACCGATCCAAAGCAGCGGCCATCAAAGTCGAAATTGACAAATTACACGCTGCTGGGTTCATTTACCCCATCGCCTATACATCATAGATTTCCAACCTTGTACCCATTAACAAAAAACAAGGCACTATCCGCGTTTGCACAGACTTTCGCGATCTCAATCATGCATGTCCCAAAGACAACTTTCCAACGCCTTTCATCGATCAAATTATCGATGACTGCGCAGGCCACGAGGCTCTATCCTTCATGGACGGGTTATCTGGTTATAATCAAATTCAAATTCACCTCGTCGATCAGTATAAAACCACATTCACTACCCCTTGGGGTACTTTTGCATATCGTTTCATGCCTTTTGGCTTAAAAAATGATGGCGCAACTTTCCAACAGGCTATGACATACATCTTTCATGATTTGGCTCATATCATCCTCGCATAATTGGACGACCTCACATCTCGATCCAAGAAATGCACCCAACATCTCGATGATTTGCGAATCATCTTCCAACGGTGTCGTCAGTAAAACATCCACTTGAATCCCCTCAAGTGCGTTTTCTGTGTCACCATTGGGCGCCTCCTCGGCTTCATCGTTTCCCAAAGTGGTATTACCATGGACCCCCTCAAAGTCCAAGCTATCACCGAAATTCCACCTCCCCAGAATTTACGTCAACTTCAGAGCCTACAAGGCAAAGCTAACTTTCTACAGTGGTTTGTCCCAGACTATGCCATACTCGCACATGGTTTCCTTCGCTAACTACGTCACGACATCCCATTTCACTGGGATGACCATGCTCAACAATCATTTGACGACCTTAAAATGGCGCTCTCCAATGCCCCTTTAATTAGTGCACCTGACTACAATCGTGACTATATTCTCTACGTATCAGCATCAGCTGTGTCAGTAGCAGGAGTTATCGTCCAGCTAGGTGATGACAATCGTGAGAATGTCATTTATTACGTTAGTAAAAAACTCTCAGGGCCACCCTTGAAGTATAAACATGAAGAGAAACTTGCTCTTGCAGTCGTCCTCGCAGTCTAAAAACTGCGCCACTACATTCTGCTTCACACAACCAAGGTTGTAGAAAATTCCAACCCTATGCAATACTTGCTCAGTCATCGGCAAATTTGCTCAATGGATCGTTATCCTTCAGGAGTACAATTTAGAATTCTCAACGCCCAAGAGTAAGAAGGCCCTCGTTCTCGCCGAACTTGTCACGACCCTCCCCTCTGACACCACCAGTACCCCCGTCAACACCGACTTTCTCGACGAACACCTCTTTTACATCACTTCGGATGATCCTTGGTACGACGACCTCCTCGTCTACCTCCAAACTCAAAAGTTCGGTAACCACCTTTCACGATATGATCGTCGTCATATCCACCATTAGGCCCCCCGCTACCTCCTCATTGGAGATATCCTATACTGGCAGGGAGTCGACACCATTCTTCGTTGATGCCTGACCATTGACGAGGCCGATAGAGTCTTGAACGACTGCCACATCGGTGCATGTGGGGGCCATCTTTCGAGAATATCCACTGCTCAGAAGATTATCCGAGTAGGTTACTTTTGGCCTACCTTGTTTCACAATTGCATTCACACTGTGAAACGATGTGAGCAATGTCATCTTTATCCCAATAAAGCCCGAGCTCCCCCTACTCTTCTTCATCCAGTCATCACTGGCGGCCCTTTTTTTAAATGGGGCATCGACTTCATGACTTGTAATCCCCCCTCCAGCAATGGTCACAAATACATTGTGGTCGTAGTCGATTACTTCACCAAATGGGCAGAAGCTATGCCCACCTTCAACAACACCGCTGACACCGCAGCACATTTTTTCTTTAACCACGTCATATCTCGTTTTGGATTACCACTCCAACTCATTTTCGATCATGGGAAACACTTCGAGAATGAGATCTTCATCAAACTCTCATCTCGGTTAGGATTCTCTCACAAGTTTGCCTCACCATATTACCCTCAGTCTAACGGACAGGTCGAAGCAATTAACAAGGTCCTCAAAACCATGTTACAGTGCATGGTTAATAAACATAAAACCAATTGGCATCATATGTTATTTTCTGCGCTATGGGCTTACCGTACGGCTGTGAAAATAGCTACTAGTTTCACACCATTTCATCTAGTCCATGGGTTTGAGGCCACTCTTCCCATCGAGTGAGAAATTCCTACCTTACGCACCACAATCGAGCTATTACCCGACACTGCTCCAATAGAGCAGCGCTTGTTGAACTTAGATTCTTTGGATGAGGATCGTCAATCTTCATTACAGAACAATGAGGCAGCTAAAAAACGGTAAAAGGCTACTTTTGATCGACATGTCAACCTTCGCTCATTTCATGAAGGCGACCTCATCCTGGCTTACGATATCACTCATGATACCTTTGGCCATGGAAAATTCGAGTCACTATGGCATGGCCCATACATTATCCAGCATTACCTCACCAAAGGTGCATATATCCTGGCCTCTCCTGAAGGCCTCTTTCTCAAAGAACCCATCAACAGGTTGTACTTAAAGAAATTATATGCTTAAACGTAGTCATTCTACTTTAGGTTCTTTCTTTTATAGTGTTTTTAATCTTTTTTCCATCCCTCATGCCTAAACTCTCATTTGTTCTATTGACAGATGCTTCCTCCACCGGCCTACCACATCAGTTATGCCGACGGCGCCAGCCGTTGGACACAAAATCTCGCTTCGGCCGCTTGGGCTCTCTACACCCCTTCACATGAAATGCTCCATTCGAGCGGCATATGTTTGGGGTCAGTGACCAACAACCAAGCCGAATACACTGCCTTCATTGGCCTCCTGGCTGATGCCCAGCATCATAGTATTCATCACCTTAGCGTCTTTATTGACTCACAACTAGTCGTTCTCCAGCTCAACAATGTGTACCGCGTACGTGATCCTTGCCTCTTTCACAATTACCTGCAGGTTAGACTTTTATCTCGACATTTCGATTCCATTACATTTACACATATTCCAAGACAATTGAATCAAATTACAGATAACCTAGCTAATATTGTGTTAGACTGGCATATATCACATCAAGCTACCTCTACACATATATAAACATATCAACAACCTGTCATAGTATAGACATCATCAATACATTAACAAACCACATGTAAACACCACATAGATCTCAAAATGTATACTCATGTATATATCGAAAGGTCCACAGTGCCATCCCACTGTTTACATACAAAAATACAACTATCCGTAGGCCAATGAAGCACCTTGGTACAAAATGGGCTCACCAGCCTATATACAAAAAATACATCAATACATAGAGCACCACTCATGGTGCCTCTAGAGCACCACCGCCTGCTCCTCCCTCAGGCAGTGGCGGCCCACCACCACCTGCCCCTCCCTCGGGCAGTGGTTGTCCACCCCCTACCGGTCCCTCCTGCCTCAGCGACAATCGTCTGGTCATCGCAGCACTAGCCATTGTTGCTCTTCATACTACAGCCCACCATGGCAGTGGAAACCCCACACACTGCTCTAGGATACCCTCATCCTGGATGCGAGACCACATGCCCTCAGGCACATCCTGTAACACCGCCTCCAGGCGACGGTGTATGTCCTCAAAATCTACTACGGCAACCACCAGAGGAGCATGTGATGGCCCAGCACGAGGGTCATCAAACTAGCGTCTCCTCGCTGCCCTCTCTCGATCAACTGGTCATGTCGCGGCGTCCTCACACCGACATCTCTCTCCCCATAGCAGTCTCTCCATCTCCTGACGAATCGACACTCTCTTCAACTCCACCTCGCGNGGATACCCTCATCCTGGATGCGAGACCACATGCCCTCAGGCACATCCTGTAACACCGCCTCCAGGCGACGGTGTATGTCCTCAAAATCTACTACGGCAACCACCAGAGGAGCATGTGATGGCCCAGCACGAGGGTCATCAAACTAGCATCTCCTCGCTGCCCTCTCTCGATCAACTGGTCATGTCGCGGCGTCCTCACACCGACATCTCTCTCCCCATAGCAGTCTCTCCATCTCCTGACGAATCGACACTCTCTGCAACTCCACCTCGCGCCCGCGAGGTGCCACATCTGCATATACAAACAAGAAACAGACATTATCAGCATCTATATCATATTCTTATGTCATGCTATCTCAAAACACAAAAAACATATATATCAACAACATCAAAAAGATAAGTCTTACACCCATCAACCTTGCCTCCACTGCGCGGTTGTTTAACCCATAGGCGCGCACACATGTGCGCCTGTACACCCCACAGGCATGCACGTATGCGCACCTGTTCACTACACAGGCGCGCACATGTGCGCTCCTGTTCACTACACAGGAACGCTCTTAGGCACGCTTGTTCACTCTACAGGCGTGCACATGTGCACGCCTGTTCAACCGGCAGGCGCACACATAGTGCGTGCCATCTACCCCCTTACCAGTGCTCCCATGCACACCTATCCGGTGGGCAAGCACGCACGTGTGCGTGCCTACTACAGGATTTCCAGTACACGTGGGGCCCACACCCATACACACCCCCTGTATGACCCTCCGTACAGCCCCTGCCCAAAAAATGAAACCCTAATTCTATGCAGGATGATCAAACCACTAACTTGAAGCTCGTTGGTCCTCGATCGGATTCCTCGTCCTCCCCAAATCTCCAAATCTCCTCTGGCTACTTCTCGTCCAATCA
This sequence comes from Picea mariana, assembly GCA_032191745.1. Lineage (NCBI taxonomy): Eukaryota > Viridiplantae > Streptophyta > Pinopsida > Pinales > Pinaceae > Picea > Picea mariana. Next base: position 10,621 of record JASDQU010109413.1, read on the forward strand.
CTATCGTAGCAAGTACAAATGAGGTGGCAATGTGGTCCCTACAGCTATATATAGGCCTTCTTGCCAAACTTCCACTCACCATTCCAGGAGCTCCGAGCATCCATTTCTCAATCCATCTTCAGCCACGGGATCAACATCTTGTCGTCTACATCACGACAGTCCCTGGGCCTCTTTTCATCCTGAGCCCCCAGGACACCATTTTCCATACCCTGATCAGGTACACATGCGCATATTCACACTTATCAAATACATGCTCATATATTCGATTCTCTTTAGATATTGTTCACGTTGGGTATTTGGTTTTCATGTGTGTCAGTACTTGGTCATCATACATCGACACAACCCCTTCAGGTATATACTTAGCACTGGCATGTAGTCATTCCCTCTGAATCTCACTTACATTTCCAGTCACACCCTCTAACATTTGCCTCTAGGATCCCCATTTCCAGCTCTGCAGTACCCACACCTCCATTTGCATCTTCGGTACTGTCACCTGATAACACTCTTACCCACATGAGTTGTCCCATTCATAGCACCCTTTTGCACTTCTGAGACTCATGTTGTTTTTCAAAACCCTTTAGGGATGGGAGTCTCGATAGTCTTACATCATGTCGCGAATCAGCCACATAATCCTTCTCCTCATTTTTCTATCTTTCCCAACGGACTCCCAGATTATCTCTCCACGGTTCTATTTTTGGGCTGCACCTCCGAAGTAGCATGAACCCTCCATTTCATCCACAATCCGTTTACCCATCTGCAAATCTCCCTTCATTTCACCTACCTCATACAAAAACCCACCCATGGGGCCCCCACCCTCCATCAGTTCTCCAAGTAAATTATGCCCTACCCAGGCCAACCATATCACATTGGGGCACCCGTTTCTATATTTGTACACGTCTCCCCAATTATTCGTTATTTATTGTACAAACTCCTTTGTTTCCAGTGGTTACATTACCTTTTTGTCATCACCTTTAGCGACGTGCTTCCCCTTTTGGCCAAACGCAACCCATGTCACCCTTGGTTGGAGCACTACTTATCATCCACCCTTCTCGGCATCATCCATATCTTCAGAGTACCCCACAGGCCACTTACCTCTGCCCTCTGAATTTGTTCACCTTGTCTCGCCTCTGGCACAACTTATCCCCGGTCTTGTCATCCCCCTGACACTTGACCTCGTTGAATGGTTGCGGCCACTTTTATCTCACATATACTCCAACCAAGGGCAGTCTCGAGTCTTCCTACATCTTGACTTTGTCCATGTGCCTCCTCCACTTCCTAACCTCACCTGGTAGATTTCATGAAGCCATTTTCTTCTGGGAGTCGCATCCCCCTTTTTGTCGACATCAGCACAGTTTTCCAGAAGGGAGACAGTATCTTGATTCTCATTACCCACCTAATGAGAGATCTCAGACGGCACAAGGAAAAACACAATTGCTCCCTGCTATCATTGACCCCCATAACATTCAACGTCAACACTTTCTCATGTTACGGTGGGTCTTACTTTGTCACTATTGTAGTTAGTTCTTTCACTTGCCGAAGACCTCTGAACTTGGTTGGGCTATCAATTCCCACAGAATCGGCGATACTTATTACTGCGGTCACTGCCTACTATTCAGAGTATGTTCATCCACAGAATTGTCTTCTGCCTTTATCACGACCACCCCCGAGGGCACTGCATTTGTCTACACCAACACTTCATTCCTCTTTTTTGAGTTACATGACACAAGCATGGGGCATGCCCGCCTCGTTTGTACACAGTTTTCTTTTTCACACACCTCATGGAAGGTTGGGTTATACCGGTTCCTTTTTCCCTCCAACGGATCGCTCTGGATGATCCCACTATTGCTCTTTCTTACAACAACACTCTCAGCAGAAGAAACATTGATGGATTTTGGCTATACGTATGCTCCTAACCTCATCCATCAGGGGGCATCTGTTATCACTGAAATTTCATCCGCACATGGTTACAAGAATTCAGCATCGTCAAACAGTTATGAAGTCATCCATGGACCTGAATTAACACCAAAGCATTCATAAAGGGTCAAAAACTATACAAAATAGTGAAAAATTGAAGGGCGCTATGAAGACACTGGGCACGCGCGCACATGCATGAAATAGGAACACAGAAATCGCACACATGTGCACGATGCGTGATTGTTATCGCAAAAGCTATGCACCTGAGAAACAGTGCATTTATGAGAGTGGTCGGCCTCCCACCCACTTCTGGTTCAGCTCCCAAGCCGATTTGACACTCAAATCTGGACTGGATTCGACTGGATGGCTGGTCAAAGACCTAGAAATGCCCTAATTAGCCTCTTTACACACTACAAACTAGTTGAACAATAGCTCAAAGGAATGCTATAAAAAGGCCATGGATACACTTCATTTTTCAAGGAATTCAGAGCAAAGTTATGCTACCATTATTCTCTTGAGGACTCTATCCTTGCCAAGAGTATATTTGCATCATTGCATTAGGCAATCCATCTCACCCCTTGAGTGGATTAGCAAAGAATTCTTTCACCATTTTCATTTTTATTTGTTGTAAGAAGAGCTTACTTGTGGGGATCCAAGAGCCCTCCCTTGGAGGAAGAAGGGACTCATAGTCCCCTTGCTTCTCGATGTTTTCTTTCACTAATATCAGCCTTATCATTGGTGACATGGGTCTCATTGTTCTTTTTGTCTCTATGTCCCTATGCTTATAAATTTAGTTGTTATTTCATTTCTTAGTTTAATTCTTAGTTGTTGTTTTATATTTCTTTTTCTAACCCTTTTCCTTGCAGCTGTCCTACTCAACAAACCCAACTGAGCTTGCAAGCACCTCTATTTTGCTCACTAAGGTGACGAAATAGGCGCAACACTTGGGTACCAAGCATCTCTAAATATGAGCCCATTTGAGGAACTTTATGGTAGAAATTGAAACACTCCGGTAAGTTGGGATAACCTAGCAAATAGAGTTGTGGTTGGGCCAGATTTGCTCAGGGAAATGGAGGAGCAAATGATAAAAATAAAACAAAATTTAAAGGCTGCCCAAGACAGGTAGAAAATCTATGGTGATAAGGGAAGAACTCACAGGGAATTTAAAGTGGGTGATCATGTATTCTTGAAAGTGAAAGCCAACAGAAGTTCCCTGAAGTTGGGAAATTGTTCAAAGTTGGAAGCTAGCTATTGTGGGCCATTTGAAATCCTAGAGAGGATTGGTCCAATAGCTTATATGATTGCATTGCCTACATCTATGTCTGTTCATAATGTATTCCATGTATCATTAATCAAGAAATATACACCTGATGTTAATCATGTTCTTGATTGGAATGTGATTCAGGTGGAGCAAGAAGGTGCTTTTCAAGTGCATTTGGTATGCATTCTGGACTAGAAAATCAAACAGCTCTAGAATTGAGCCATAGGGCTTATAAAGGTACAATGGACCTGGTACGGTCCTGAGGACACTACCTTGGAGCATGAGGATGCATTGTGGGTAGAATACCCACATCTTTTAGAGGATTTTTGAAACTTTTTTTGTATATGTGTACATGATGCACCGAGGACAATGCATAAATAAGGGGAGGGGATTGTAATATCCCTAGGTCGAACCCAATTGTAATGTAAATGAAAATGTACTTAAGATGGTGATTTGTTTGATATCATTGTGTATGCACCTTTCATGGCATAGTGCGCACATGTATTGCGCAGTAAAATTATGAAGTGTGCACATTCTTGGATACTGCGCACAACAACTTAAGTGCGCACGATTTTGAGGCCCGAGAGCCTTTTGTGTATATGTTGTGTTTTATAGGTTGGTGAGCCAATTATTATAAGCTAGGATGCTTATGTTTTGATTAGGGAAAAGATCCTAGATGTTAAAGGCCAGTGCGCCTATTTTTGTATATGTCTCATAATTAATATAAAATGCATCGTTGCACGTAGACCAACCATGATAAAAGAGATGGGGGACTAAACTTCACTAGTTAGGGAAAGGGAGGGGCCTAAAATTTAAGGAAAATGGATAAGCTAGGGAGCTTAAGCCAAAAATGAATATTATGTTAATATTTCTTAAATATAAAGTATGGATAATCATTTTATCCTAAGCTCTAAAGTTGGGGACAAGTGGGCCAAAGTAGCTCCCAACATGAAAAGTGTCAAGTTGGGGACATGCATACATATGGTTGGGAATTAGTTCATTTCCTATCATCTTTTCCATCATTCCTTCCATCATTCAGTCATCCAGTCAATCATACATGAGCATGCACACACCCATTGAGATATCTTTTGTATCTTCATGACTATACCTGAACCTGTATCCATAGCCATTTTGTGTTGGGTATCTGGTTATCTTGGGACTTGGACTGAAGAAGCGGGTTATCAGGTCATGGGATATTGAAGAGGTGAGTTGTCAGGCCCGTGATCAATTCTCTGGGTGAGAGAATTGTTGGGAATTGATTTCCTGAAGGTGGTAAACTGCAACTACAATGCTCTGAGACTTCATGTCTGGCCTGTTGGTGAAGCCAAGAAAGGAAGTGGGGCAGTCGAAGGAATGTTGAGCAGAGAAGGGGCACACTTCCTGGGTGGGACAGGCATGTGGGGAATGAGGGAATGTAGGTTGTTAGTTTGAGTTGGCACCTAAGACAGAGTCTTTCTTGTTGTCTATGAGCCTTTATCCTAGTTAGGAATCCCTTTACCCAGGTGGAGTTTAGTCCCAGCTCGAGGGTGACTCATTGTTGAGAGTGATGAACAGTGTGGTCTAAGGCTGGGAGGTTCGTGGAAGGTCTTCACGCAGTTGGTGACATTCTTACCAAGATAAGTGTTAATTGTGTGATAAATTTACATGCTGCATTGTTATTTATGTGCTTATTTTTATGGGTTATCATATGAGCGGTTATAACCGTGTTTATTTTTATGGGTATTTCCTATATATGTTGCATGTATATATTTATTGTTATTTCAATGTGAATCCATTCATTTACAGATGTATTTGTATGTTTACGTTATATATATAATGATTTCACAAAAGTTCTGTGTGTATATATTTTAATTTCATACATGATCCAGGTGGATATTGGTGGCCGCCCACCTTTTCCGACTGGCTCAAAACAATTTTCTGGCAATTTTGGCAATTTACTATTTTTAGCAGGTTTCAACTTCTGGGGCCATTTTGAGGGACTAAATGAAGGTTTTTTGATATCGTGGTTCTCAATGATAACCAAAGGCATAATTGAGCCCCCAAAATTAATCTCCTCGACAATACCTTTCCAATGAGCTATCACACGCCTAAAACAGAGATCGTATGCAAAAGTTACGACCCCAGGAAGTTGATGTACTCACTTACCCAAACGGGGCCCACATGAATTTTGGTGCTTCATCTCCTAGGGTTAGGTTTTTGGATGTCTAGGACTTTTGGCATTCCTGTTTATTGTAAAAAGGCCTTCAGAGCCTCATTGTAATCATCTTCTTGCGAATGCGAGTAGCCGTCACATCTCTTCTCAGAGATAAGCTGCCACCATTCTAGCGAGTATTTCACTCTGTATTTTTACAGTCTCTGTACATTTCTTTCATTAATAGAAATTGTGTATTATTGTATATCTGTGTTTATGGTTGCATGTCTGATACATTTTTGTTATATTTTTGAATATCTGTGATATCTTTGTGCATTTTTTTATTATATCTCCGATCTCATTTCGTGCCGAAAATAATCCGGATCAATACAATTCGAAAAATTTATGTGGCATAGCTCAGTTAGATGTTGGGTATGTTACAGTATGTTTCGCAGAGAGAAGATAAGAGTTCTCTAACATAGCATGGTCCAAAATGGATGGTCGGGGATGTTACAATTCATATCTTGGAACTGTAAATATATTATCCATGTTTATAAAAATTAAATAAATTCATATTTGTAAAAATTAAATAACACCTAAAACAATAAAAAAATTTGGCTTATACAGATTTAAAAATTAAATAACATGTTAAACCGTAAATATATTACCTGTAGGTTAAATAACATGTATTTGACTTATAAATATTTGGGTGTTTTCTTAGAAATTTTTGATAGCACCCTTGAAAATTCAAAAGTAGATTATCTTTTTTGTTTTTTCCAAAATGAAAATTAGCACAAAATTATATTCAAATATAATTGTTTTTACATAATATCATCCATGGCCAGAGCCCAGTCTATAATCATGACTGATATAAGATTTACCAAAGACTGAAATAGCTTCCTTACATATAGTTCTTTCAAAGATACACCATAATCAAAAGATCATACAAAAAGGAAAACACAACCTTCAAAAGGTTATGATCTAGTCCAACTAGATCTCATAAACAAAAAAATATATCTTGCTCAAAAACTAGAAAGCATATCAGAACATCATCAGATGATTTATGGGACCATCTCCTCCAGGTTCCCACAGATAATAAGATATCTTGCCTTCAGGCTCCTGAAGGGCTGCCTTAGATAGTTGGTCTACCTCTTTGTTGAAATCTCTGAAAATGTGGTGGAAGCTAATAGCCTGAAAATTCTTTAATAAATCTTGTGTTTGAATCTTCCAACCTTCTATAGCACATTCCTTTAGCTTTCCTCTGTCGTTGAGACAATCTATAATCACTCTGGAATATCCAAAAGCTTGTAATTTTGGGAGAGATAGATGGCTAGCTAAGGTAAGTGTAGCCCAAATACCCAAGAGTTTTGCCTTCGTGTTGGTACCTTCACCACTATTAAGATGCCATCTATAAACAAGAGAGTCCAAAGTTTTTATAACTCCCCCTACCCCACATGATTTTTTATCACTCTGAGTTGCCCCATCAAAAAAATCAATAGAAAATCCATCTGAATAAGATATCATGCATTCTCTTATAGGGACATGAACTTGTGTCGATAGGTGAAGCTTATAAAGTCCCGGGACCTTAAATATCATAGAATGTACTAAGGGGGGAGGAATTCCCGAAAGTATATATATTCCTCTCAATCCATATAAACCAAGAGATAATAGCTCATGTCCACGTTAACTGATCTAGAGTGTCCCTGATAGATACTCCAACTCCTATAAGTGATTTACGAAATAGATCCCATTATGTTGCTAGGTTACCACTCAAACCCAAATTTGTGCTTCTGATCAACTTCCCAGTATAATGAGATGAGCCATGAACTATATTTGCTTGAGATAAAACTGAAATCTTTTCCTTCTGAAGATGATCAATAAGATCTCGGGATAGAAGAGATCTTCCCCCCAAACCCAGGATATGATCTCTACCTAATGGAATAAGGTGACCCGATCCTGGCAACTAGCTAAGACACTTAGTTATAAGGTGAAATGATTTTAACAAATTACTCCAAATCCTGGACGCGGAGTTCTGTTTGAAAGATGTCGATCTAAGCCAATTAACAACAATTGAATGATTTAGATATTTTTCCTTAATGATCTTATGCCAGATTCCATCTCGAGTCAGAACATGCCAGAGGGTGTTTGCATTCAGAGCTTAATTGAAGTGTAACAAGTTACGAAAAACCCAACCACCACAAGACTTCAGACGGGATAAAACATCCCATATACAAAGGTGGTAGTGATTGGATTCACTGTTTCCTTTCCACGGGAAATTAAACATTAATTTACGGATTTGTTTAATGATAGTTCGTGGAATAAGCTCCAAAGACATCTAGTAAATCGGTTGAATCTCCAGAACCGTTTTGAGAAGAATATAACGGCCACCCATGGATAACCACTTATTGCATCGGTTTCCAATCTTCTTTTCCATTTTGATTATTAACTAGCTCCAATCCGACACCCTCTCAGAACCAGTCTTCAAATGATAACCCAAATATTTGAAACATGTGTTCAAATATGAAAAAGTGAATGGAAGTAAGCATCTGAAAGGAGTAAGATCCGAGTCTGATAGACCTTCGAAGTGCATAGTAGTTTTTGCAGCATTTACTTGAAGACCAGTAGCTTTACAAAATAAAACAATGATTTTGTCTATCTCCCGCCACTCTTGAAGATCGGCCTTAGCCAAGATTAAAACATCATCCAAAAAGAATAAATGCATAATGTTTATCAATCTAGAGACTTTTATACCAGTTATTTGTTTCTCCTCTTTAATCTTTTTTAATAAGAGGTTGAGTCCTTCCATTACCAGTATGAATAATAACGGGGATAGTGGGCATCCCTGGCGCAATCCACAGCTGCTCCGAGAGAAGTTGTAGTCTCCCCGTTGATTAATATAGCATAAGTAGGAGAAGTGACACAACTCATAATCCAATTTGTCATTTGAATTCCAAAACCTACTTGAATTAAAATCATACGAAGAAGATCCCAATCTATGCAATCATAAGCTTTGCGCAAATCCAGTTTGAGAACTAGGGATTTTGATTTCTTTTTAGAAATACTATGTAGACATTCATGTGTTGTACCAATAGCATCGTGTATCCTTCTTCCTTTCAAAAATCCTAGTTGTTCCTCTTATAGATTGCTAGATAGAATAGGCTTTATCCAATTGGCGATGACTTTGGATATCAATTTGTAACACAGATTGCATAATGAAATAGATCTAAAATCCCCGAAATTTGTAGGTTTGTTTTCTTTAGGAATTAACGCAAGGAAGGTGGAATTTAAGCTACCTTGTATAGACCCCAATTTCCTTGCTTCCTCAACCATCTGTACAAGATATTTTCCAACCACATCAAAAAAAGTTGTGAAGAATTCCACTTTCTAGCCATCTGGGCCTGGACTCTTATCTCTTTTCAACAAAGCTAAGACTTCTTTAATTTCTTCAGCAGTCACCAGCTCAAATAAAGTACTTGCCTCCTCATCAAATACCATCCTGGAGATATGATTAGTTACTTCAACTTGTTCATTTGTATAAGAGTTAGCTCGTGCCTTGAAGAAATTTTTGTAATACTGAGCAACCGCATGCTTAATTTCATTCTGTCCTGAGTGCCCATGGCCTTTTTCATCAATTATTTCCCAGATGTGTTTGTGAATGCGTCTCTGATTTGAAAAATGATGAAAAAAAAAATTGTTACGATCACCACTCTTTATCCAGATCACTCTGCTCCGCTGATGCCATTTTTCTTCATTAATTCTAAGCAGCTTGTTCCTTTCCATCTCTAAATTTCTGAGAAGGATTTCTTTATCTGATTGAGAGTAATCCTCCACAAAATTTAAAAAGGTATCTTTGATCTGTGACTCTAGAATTACCATACGTTTATGTAGATTTCCTTCTCTCTGTTTTTCCCATTCTTTTGTCTTTCTTTTGAGTTCTTTTAACTTCCAGACCATTCTGCACTGGCATCCCAATTCTGTATTATATTTTGGATCCTTCCAAACTTTATAAACTAAATGCTTATAATCTTCGTCAAGCACCAAGAGAGGATTGAGTTTAAAGGGGTAAGATCTATACACCGGCCAAGTTTCCAACTAAAGTATTATTGGAGCATGATCCAAAATGAACGGATACTCCACCCAGGAGCGATATAGGCCTTTTGTAGATAATAATCCTTCAGAGATAATACATATGTCCAATTTTTTATCAATAGCATGTATCCCATCAGGACCATTTCTCCAGGCAGGAACCACCTTGTCTGGGCGTAAATCCACAAGATTTTTTAATTGTAGCATTAACTTGTAATAATCTGCCAAAGGACCCGAAGAGTTAGTTCCTCCCCAAACTTCATCTGACGAAAGAGTAATATTAATATCACCTACTAGGATCAAATTATCAAGATACAATAGACCACTGTGATCCATTTGATCCCAAAAAGCTCGTCTTTCCGAGCACAGACCATAAACTTTAAGCAGAGATAGTAAATTATGTGTTGCAATGACTTTTCTAGACAGCAAGATACCCCCACAAGTAAGCAATGGATTTAAAAATAAAATATTTTGATCCCAGGTGACTAACAAACCACCCGAGGAACCAAGAGAATTTACAGCACAAGAAACCCAAGAAGGACAAAAAGTATACATAAAATCCCTCGCTTTTTGTTCATGAACAAGGGTCTCTTGTAAAAAACTATTTATGGGTGAACTCGATCCAGTAGACAACGAAACGAGGCGTCTTTTAGGGTTCCCCCTACCCCTCTAATATTCAAGGACAGAAGGATCATTATTTCTCCCTACCTAGGGCCTTCAATTCTCTAAGTGCCCCACTATCCGAAGTGGAAATATCATTATCACATACAAGACCTATCCCTCCTACCATTTTTTTACAAGAGCTTCGAGTTTTTATAGGAGAATTCTCTATGCCTAAAACTCTTGACCACACAAATTCCTTCCATGACCCTTCAGGGCGGGAGATAGAAGTAATGGTTTTATCCCCACCAAAAGAATCTTCAAAGACAACTTTACCCAAGTAAATAGGTAATGGGACAGTTGACTTCTGGTCACGAATGAAAGGAAGAAGAGATTCAAGGACAACTGATAGGGAAGAATCATTTTCATCTGATTCCCTACAACCCAGGATAACAAAGTTTGCATCCTACAGTGACAGAGACAGAGAAGAGACTGTATTTAACTGAATTTTCTCTGAAACAGATGGAGGAGAAACTAGACGGGAAGCCAAAACAGGGGAGCAGTTAACGAGAAAAACAATAGAAGGATTGTCATGAACGCCAATTTTAGGCTAAGCCTTGTCACACAACTCTTGACTAACACATTGATTAGTTAATGTAGTCTCAAGGGATTTTTCAACCACTCTAGGTGACAGATCATTGATAGTCCACTGCTTGATTATCTTCTTAGATCATTGGTAGTCCACCGCTTGATTATCTTCTTTATGGAATATATATATATATATATAATTTGAACTTTTATGTTTCTATATTTTAAAATTAATGTAGTGGAGAGTTTAAGTTTGCCCATTTATTTTATTCATTTTATGTTTACATATATTATCAATAATAATTATATAAATGGCTTATATAAATACATATATTTTGAATTATAATTATATAAATTACTTATATATATTTTAAAATTAATGTAGTTGAGAGTTTAAGTTTTCCCATTTATTTTACTCATTTGATGTTTACATATATTATGAATAATAATTATATAAATGGTTTACATAAAAACATATATTTTGAATTAAATTTATATAAATTATTCATTTATTTTATACATTTATTAATGTAGTGGAGAGTTTAAGTTTGCCCATTTATTTTTTTCATTTTATGTTTACATATAATATCAATAATAATTATATAAATGGCTTATATAAAAACATATATTTTGAATTATAATTATATAAATTATTTATATATTTTTTAAAATTAATGTAGTTGAGAGTTTAAGTTTTCCCATTTATTTTACTCATTTGATGTTTACGTATATTATGAATAATTATTATATAAATAGTTTACATAAAAACATATATTTTGAATTATAATTATATAAATTATTTATATAAAAAGATAAAAAATAATAGTAATAATAAATGTTTATTTAACTATTTTATGTTATAATTAAAAATAATTATTTAGGACATGTAATGTAAGTTATTCATCATAAATAAATAAAACTAATTATAATAAACACTATAATAATAATAATAATCTATTTTTAAGGTCATGATCAAGTCACCACATCAAATTGGTGTATGAGACCCCCTTGTTTGTGGGACAAGGGATCTTCTCCACCCAGCGATTTGACTTGGTAAAGTCTAGGAAGGTATACATACCCTATCCCCTCTAGATTTGAACTTGTGACCTCTTAGAAGGAAACACATGTTCTTAACCATTAGGCCCACTCAAACTGTATCATAAATGTATTATCATATTTTTTATATATATACAAATTGATTGATTTTTATATATTAACATGTTAAATAGGTTAAATAAATATGTACAATTCCGAAGAAGTAATGTATTTATAAATACTACGATTCATTTATGATATATTTTAAAAAGATTTTATTAAATCGTAAGAGAAATTAAATTGTAGAAAGAAAAAAAAACTTCCATTATGTGTGACTATCAATAATAGTTGATGTAATATTTCTAAGTCATTTATATAAGAAAAATATAGTCTATTAAAATTTCATTAATATTGTTTCTAGCCATCTAGCTATTAATAATAGTTGATATAATATTTCTATGAAAAATAAAGTATGTTAAAACTCCATTAATACTCTTTACAACCATAAAATGTTAATACATTTCTAAATGATTTTAAAAGTCAAATAATTACCTTTATTTATTATTGTAAAATAACATTAAAAATTGTACTTTGAGTAAATAATAATCATAGAATAAAGCTTATAGATATATACCTTGTGATATATACCTCTTACCTAGATGGATCCAATTTTTAGATACCAATGAATCCATTCATCAAATGATGTGTTTTTTAAGTAAATTTCACTAATTACCTATTATTTACTTTGAAATCTATCTAGTCACTCTCTATAAAGTTCTAAGTAATTCATAAAATTATTGATATTCATGTATTTTGGTAGAGTGTCACTTCCATATTAGAATTGTACCAAGGTACATGGAAATTTAAAATTACAATATATTAAATATCGCAATGCCCATAAGCATTTGTATTATAAAGTTTTTAAAGTGAATGTCTATGTGAGTTATAATGACGGGTTTTCTAGCAAATGAGAGGAGGCAGTGTGGAGACCCGCGTTCGAATCCTGTAACGAACCAAAATTTAGACTGCAGAAAGACATCGCCAAACTGCCTGAAGAGTTCTCGAGCTGTCACTGTCAGGAGGAACGATGTCATTCAAATCCCTTTATGATAATAATGTTGTCAAAATCAATAACTGAGATTCCTATTGAAGGGTTCAGCGCTTGGCTTCCATTGCAAAGGGAGCGTCGGCTCTGGACAACAGGTCTAGGGGCGTGCTGCGTTTTATAAAATTCGTTGGATTTTAAAGGGAGCACCAAGAGGGAGCCAGCACTCACCTCACTGACCAAAGGGAGCGCCAACCCTATACTAGACTTATGCGCTGCTCGTAGTTTTGGTTCAGCGCACCCGTATATCCTCCAAAGGAGCGCTGACAAAGATTCGTATGAAGTTTAAGGAAATGCACCCCTGAGTCCTCTGTGCCCTCCCGTGTAGCCTGCGACTATCCTCCAGACCATGGCTGCCTCCGGGGAGCCCGATCCGCCTCCGGAGGTTCTAGCATTCAGAACCATGATCACTGCTGGCCCCAAGCACCCTCCATCCGCGACTCAGCAGAAGTTTGTAAAGAAACTGGACACAATCCCTTCGGTGTCCCTCCTGGAAGAAGAAACCTGCAAAGCGGCCTTGAATCTGGCTGAGAGAGGCTTCATAGGACAGTTCATGGGACTCTGGCCCTCACCCAAAACGGTGGAAGAGTGGACTCAAAGGAACTGGAAGCCATTGATCAAAGAAGGAATCAAAAGTTTTTTCGTAGGTAAGGGTTTCTTTGTGTTTGTTTTTGCAAACCCGGAGGACAGAGGAGTAATCTTCAGGAATGGGCCATACTTTATGGGACCCCAGGGCCTTTACCTAAACAAATGGACGCCAGATTTTGATCCTACCCAAGATGTCCCTTCTGCTGTCCCGGTTTGGGTCAGGCTTCCTCATTTACCTCTCCACTGCTGGAATCAAAAATCCCTCCAGATTATTGGCAATGCATTGGGAAAATACATAGACCAAGAAGCACGAAAGGATCAGTATTCTTGTGCTCGTATTTGCGTAGAAGTGGATCTAGAAGAGGGGCTACCGGAAGCAATAAAGCTCAATGTAGCAGGGTGGACGCATGTTCAGGAGTTGGACTACGAGCAACTACCTTTTAAATGCAGACATTGCCATGGGCACAGACACTTTGCAAAGCATTGCAAGAAGAAGGCTGAGGAACAAGTAGACAAACAAAAAGGGGAACAATGGACCCTAGTCCAGAAAAATGCAAACACAAAAAAAGGCACAGATAAAGGCAAGATGGTCGGAGGACCTAGCAGCTCCAGAACAGGCCAAGAAGCGGAAGAAAATCCAAACGGGACAGTAAGTGTGCAGAACAATCAAGCAAATTCAACCCAAGAGAATATGGAACAGGAAAACATACCACCTTCAAACAAAGAGGGAAGGGAGCCAGTGCAGACTAAAGCCAATCAAGGTAGCCCCTCCAATCCCTCGTTTGCAGAAATTGCAAGGAAAAAACCAGTGGAAAGCTCAGGTTCTTCAGAGGATGAAACATATGAGCAACCCTCGAAAAAAGTAGGAAGGAAATCCTGCAAAGAAAAGAGGGAGGAGGAGGCGGAAAGACTCAAAACACAAGGAAGCCAGTCTACAATAGAAATGTCTATTGGGAGAAATATCAGACCAAGGCCGTCCAAGGGAGGCCTCAACCTCCCCCCCTTAAGTAAATAATGAATCTCGTCTCTTGGAATTCTAGAGGACTGGGGAATCTCTCCAAAATCGAAGTAGTAAAGGACCTTTTGAAAGCAGATCCCTCAGATATTCTCATGCTCCAAGAGACCAAAATAGAAGGGCAGGCCCTTCTAGAGATCAGCAATTCAAAGTGGAATAAAAGATCAGGCAAATAAGTCAACTCAAGGGGAACCTCTGGAGGTCTGGAAACTCTTTGGTCTGAAGACCTATTCCATTTAAATAAGCATCATGAAACCCAGCACTGGATATTTACGGAATTGAAGCACAAAGCAAGTAAGTTGTCCATGTCTCTCTTCAATCTTTATGTTCATGTTTCCTACTCTGAAAAACGAGAATGTTGGAATTCTCTCTATGTCTTTTTAGAGGAGACTTCTCCTAGCAATATCATTATAGCCGGGGCAATATCATTATAGCTGGGGACCTAAATATTGTAATGAAAGCTAAAGAAAAGAGGGGGGGCACCAGCACTAGAGACCCCTTGTTGGCCAAGGTGGAGGAGATCACACAGACTTGGGATCTTTTAGATTCAAGCCCAATTCGAGGCACTTATACTTGGTCCAATAATAGAGTGGGACTGGAACACATTTCTGCTCGGTTAGATCGATTCCTGGTACAAAGCTCCATAATGATGAACAAAAAGATCATCATCACCAAAATCCTGCCTAAACTCAGCTCAGATCATAATCCAATACAGCTTCTCCTGGAAGAGGAAGAAGACCTAGGCCCTATTCCTTTCCGTTTCAGCCCTCAATGGATCGAGAGAGATGGTTTTATAGAGATAGTGAAAACAGCTTGGGCCAGATCCTTTTCTGGATCCTCAAGCTATGTGTGGGAGAAAAATTTGAAAGCTACAAAAAAAGCCCTGAAGGACTGGATAAAAAAAACCAGCCCCTAATCCCACCGAAAAAAGAAGAGAAGTAGTGCAGTCACTTCAGACCTTGCAAACAGAAATGGAAAGAAAAGACATCACTGCAGAGTTGCTGGAAAAAGAAATAAAAGAGCAACGATCCACATATCAATCTTTTTGGAAGGAAGAAGAATACTGGAGACTCAAATCCAGATGTCTCTGGCTGAAGGCTGGGGATAGGAACACCTCCTTCTTCCACCGGAAATATAGAGCAAGACCTTCCAGGAATCATATAGCAGAAATCAAAACAGTGGAGGGCCAAGTTTGCAAAGGCTTCAATCAAGTCAACGCTGCCACAGAAACCCACTTCAAGAATTTATACAGAGAAGGTACTCAAAGCAACGAAGAGGAGACTGCTGATTTCCTCTCCAACATCCCTTCCCTCATCAGTCTGGAAGATAACGCAATTCTCTGTAGACCAACAACAGAGGAAGAAATCATTAATGTTATCTGGTCCATGGA
>JASDQU010109413.1:27147-58854 GCA_032191745.1 Picea mariana
TGTGGCAGGGAGGGAAGGGCAATGAAAAGAAAATGCATTTGGTGTGTTGGGACGTAGTTAAAAAATCCATGGCAGAGGGCAGGCTGCAAATCAGAGACCCCGCACTTGTAAACTTAGTGCTGGGAGGGAAGATTTTGTGGAAACTGGTCCACGAGCCCACTCACCTAGTCAGCGACACCCTGCATGAAAAATACAAGCCCAACAAAACTCTCAGCAACCTCCAAAACGAGAGCACAGTCAGTTGTACGCAGGTGTGGAAATTGTGTTGCAAAAGCAGCAAATTCTTTAAAAATTTGCTCTACAGAACGCCTGGCAATGGAAAGTGCACGCATTTGTGGCTTGATCGTATCATGGGAAGGGAACCATTGGCCGAAAACGTGGATATAACAGATCTCAGAGACTGGTTGCAGAGAGGAAGAGTCAATATATTATATGACCTCTCGAAATGGGATGAGCATGGAGACTGGGTAGGATGGGAATTTAATGGAGTCCCAGCCCGGTTATCACTGCAACTATCCACTTTTGAAGACTTGCTGGAGGACGCCGCCCCTGTCAACATAACTATGAAAGATAGTTGTGGCTAGGGCCAAATAGGCGTATACACCACGACAGAAGGATATAGAAACTTGCAGGCTTCAAGAAACAGCAGTCAAACTCCGGCATTCTGGAAAAACGTCTGGGAACCGCTAGCCGTACCAAAAGTGAACTTCTTCTTCTGGACCCTGGTGCAAAATAAACTTCTAACGGGAGATAACCTAGAGAAAAGGAACATAGTGGGGCCTCACAGATGTGTGTTATGCAGCAATAACTCTGAAACAGCCCAACACTTATTCATGGAATGCATCTTTGCTAAAGAGGTCTGGGGACTCATCCTATAGGACCTTCAAATATCACTTCAGCCTCAGAATTTTGTGGCGGAGCTCTTTGCCTCTTGGACTCTCATCTATCCCCAACGAATCCCCTCAAAATCCTTTTGGTGCAAAATCTGGACAGTGATTCCCAAGTATGTATGTTGGCAGCTTTGGCTGGCACGCAATCAGCTCATTTTCAAACAGCTGCGACACTCCCTGACTCAAGTAGCTGCAAAAGCTAAATCCTTCCTCCTGGAAGCGGCCCAACAGCAGTATTTTAAAGAGGATCCTTTGCTATTGCCCGAGGAAAAGAGGTGGCTAGGCCCTCTTGTGCCTTATCTAGGTAAGCTTCCACTCTCCCCTCAATCTGTCACACCGGATTGGCACATAAGAGATGATGACGGCACTTTCCAGTCTTGGTGGCAGACTCAAAATTTATCCACAATTTTCTTTGACGGGGCGTCTAAAGGAAATCCCGGTGTCGCTGGTGCTGGGGGGGTCATCTACTCCCCGGAGGGGTCTACAAAAGACTGTTTCTGCTGGGGTTTAGGTCAGAAAACCAACAATCAAGCCGAGATGCTAGGGCTCATTAAAGCTTGCCACATTTCCAGAGAAAAAGGAATCAAAGACCTTCAAGTATTCGGAGACTCAGAGATAATAATAAAAAACTTAAACAAGGAGACATGGTTCAGCAACGCCAGCCTAAACAAAACCTTGGACAGATTGAAGAGAATTCTTCAAGACTTCAACTCGTGCAAGTTTTATCACATTCTTAGAAAGTCAAACATTGAAGCTGATCAGATGGTGAACAAAGGCAGCACACTCATGAAAGGACTGCTAATTGTAAACAATGAAAGATTTGTTCAAACTCCCTAAGAAGGCTGAAAAACAAAAGCAACAGCAGTTAGAAAACTGTATTGTATTAGGGGTCGCTTCGGCTAAGACCCATTTTCAATTCAGATAA
The DNA here is from genome assembly GCA_032191745.1 of Picea mariana. Lineage (NCBI taxonomy): Eukaryota > Viridiplantae > Streptophyta > Pinopsida > Pinales > Pinaceae > Picea > Picea mariana. The sequence goes on from JASDQU010109413.1 coordinate 28,963, forward strand.
ATAAAATCCCATATCCGTTACAGTTAAAAAAAAATAATGACAAGTCAAACTTTTTAAATAAATGATATATATGTATTAAGTTCATATGCATTGTATAAAAATAACAATTATATATATGTATTTTCATAGTATATTTAACCCATTTAAATTTCATCTTTGAAATGTTTAAATATTAAAAAAAAAAAAAAAGTATCTCTTAACTAATTGTTTGATTGGAATGTTATTGTTTATAATAATAATATGTAAATAGATCATTATTTATTATAAAGATAATAATAATAATAATATTGTATAATTATTATTTTTATTTTTATTATTTTTAAATTTGAAGAAAATATATAAAATAGATTGGAAATAATACACTTAATAATTTAATATTAATATTAACAAAAGATAATAAAAAAATTAGTATAAGAAATTATTGATTTTTAAAAAAATAAAAAATTAATATTTCAAATATAGTAAATTGGTGAAGAAATCTACATGCATAAGAGCAAAATGAGTTTTAATTTAAAAATTATCTAAAAACAGAAATTAAAGCTAAAGATTAGCTAAAAATAGAATTTGAAGTTAAAAACCATATAATTATTATGAATGATTATATATATATATATATATATATATATATATATATATATATATATATATATAATAACCATCTATTATATTATAATTTGGTTGAAGATTGATGTAATTTTAGAAAGAAAAAAAACTAAATCATTATTATTGAGGTTTTTAATTTAATCTTTTTATATAAAGAAAGAATACAAAACTCTTAGATTTATATTTTTTTATAAAAATTTGTTTTATAATATATGATATTTAATTGAAATGTTATCATTGAGTTGGAACTATAGTGAGTATCATAAAAGATTTGGTTAATAAAATTATGAATCTTACAAAGAATAGGATGGGTCTTCCACTTATTGCTAATGTAGTTGTAGCTTAGCAATGACTTTATGATAGTGTAATCAAAAAAATGACAAAGTAAAAATTCTTCAATAGTTAACCTTAGAGAGATGTAAACACCATGCATTATGATTACATTGCATTTTGACCATAACTTTAGGATGAAGTTTCTTGAAGGGTGGGTGTATGTAACACCCTATATGTTGGCCTTAGGCAGTTAACATTGTTGTTTACTCATCTTACTAATTCGGTGCTTAACATTTATTTGGGGCTTAGTTAGATTGAGATAGATATTTGAGATGTGTACATATGGACCTATTTATGTGTTGCATGATATTATTTTTACTGTTATATGTTCATAATAATATAGTTATGAGAATAGTTCAAACATGCAAATTTAAATATGGAATTTTGGTACATGGATATCAGTTAAAGTTATGTTGTGAATGCATAACAGATGCAAGTCATGATAAAAATAAACATACATTTCTTTATTTAATGTTAATATATATGTGTGTGTGTGTGTGTGTGGATTTTTATATGAAATTGTGGTGTATATGCATGGATATGAGTTATTGGTGAACTAACCTATAGGTTGATGAGCTATGTGATAGCCAAATGACTATAATGTCGCGGTAACTTGGATGTCGTAGACATCAAAAGGATAGTGTATGCTATAAGTTTCACTTATTATTTAATTTATGATTCAAAATATTGTGATCTATGGTGTAAGTGTGGTTTTGACAGGAAGCACAACTTGCCCAGAGTGGTTGTTTGATGATGTGACTCTAAGAACAGTGATTTCATAGTATGGCTTGATGTAGGGTGTTGACCCTAGTTCTATGGGGAGGGGTGGAGGTATTTCCATTGTTTATCCTTCGAAACCTAGAGTCGTGGGAGGGTTTTATGAAGTCATGCTCCCCTAGATGTGTGATGGCGACTACTAGTTTCTTGATGGGGAAGCTTGGTCACGATGTATGAAACTTCCACTTACTGGTTCTATATGGAGTTGGGTCTATATAGTTGACGCTTTAGGTTAGTCCAACAGATAAAGGGATATGATGGAAGATTGAAGTAGGTTACAAAGGAAGGATGCTTCAATGATAGTTTATATTACTGATTGGTGATTATATGTGATGCTATTGTTTACTCATTTGGTTCCTACCATGTTTAAAACTCTATTTTGATTCCCTTTCGATATTTTAAGTGCGATAATGGGTTATTGATGAATTATTGTAATTGTGTTCATTAAAATTATTAAATGATACATTTACTTAATTTGTTGTCTTGCATGCCTTGGTGTGATCATATAGTAACTATGCACTAGAGACAGTGGTTGTTTATCATTAGTACATGCACAAGATATGTGTATGCTAGATATGCACACGAGTACAATTAATTAATGTATTAATTATTAAATTAGATTATTAACTATTTAATTGAATGGTTTAATGAATATGTAAATTATTTTGCATACAAAAATATCTAAAAGCATTGAATACCTTCTTTGACTTGATTGATGGTGGTATGATGAATTAAATGGGAATGGTGGGTTGTCATCTACATTTTTGGGAAAATTGTCAAAATTCATTTATTAGCTAGCATGAGAAGAAAGACTTTGCATTTTATTTATTGTTGTTTTATTCAAGTCATTTATATTTTAGTTTTATTTTATAAATTTCCCAAAAATCTAGATAAGGGAGGTTGATGGCTAATAATGAGGATGGTTGTGGAGACTGGGGGAAGGGTAAATGGAAACTTGATAAATATGAGAGGAGGTTGAGAGGTTGGAGTATGTTGAGAGGTTGAAAAAAATCTTGGAAGATATAATTCTTGTGATAGTATTCTTAGAGAATATGTGTTTTGTTGTTCTTGGAGTCACGGATACAGAGGGCCAAGAAACTGAAAGGTTTCTTGGAGCTAGGAAGTCGGCTAGGCTCCTAGTTGGCTGGGAGGATTCTGTTGTTTCCCTCTGGACAAGTGGAAAGAGGAAATGTTTGGAGGCATCTTCCTACTAGTGGCGGGACTACATTGCAAATGGTCATCTTCAACACACCAGGGAGGAGGTATTTTACTTGGTATATTTTGTTATGTTTCTATTTAAATAATTTAATTGTAAAGTTAACTTCTTATTTATCTCATCCTCTTATTTAGATTCATGTATTTGGATTTAAATTTGGAATATTTAGCATTGGAAAAAATGTAAAATGGTTATGAATATGTTGTAGTTTATTCCATCCATGAAAGGAGACAAAATTGTTTACACTTAATGTATGTATTTTAAATTATCATATATTATTTAGTGTTATCCGATGGTAGGATGCCTAGAGAAAAATAACACAAGTGAAAGGAGAGATAAACCATATCTTAGTGGAAATATAGAATGCATCCATTATCAACAAGATCCACCAATTGGTGGAACTAAAAAATGCCAATGCAATTGTTGCATAAGCACTAGGAGAGTAGGAAGGTTTTGAAGATAAATTATAAAAAAAATTCCAACTGTATACTCTAAACCCAAGTATAGAATTTGCAAAAAGATCGTCGATTTCCATGCAAGTTGAAGAGTCTCTACCCACAATTGGAATCCCAGACAATACAATCATTAACACAAAACAAGTCGTTGTTACAACCCCAATTATTCCAAGCAAGATTCAAATAACTAGATTTTTTATTTGAAATATGTATTTTGAAAAGAAAAAAAATTGTAATCATAATTTTGAAATGTATTCCTCACGTCTTTACAATGAAAAAGAATTTGTGGTTGGAGGAGATGTTGTAGTCAAGTATGTTCACTAAAGGGGTGGTCTAAAACTAGTATATAAATATATGCAGAAACCAACGAGGAGATGTTGTAGTCAAGTATGTTCACTAAAGGGGTGGTCTCAAACTAACATATAAATATATGTATAAACCAACAACTGACATATATAAACTAGTCAAAGTAGAGAGTCAAATTAGTCCACCAAATCCGTTATAACAATTATAATTAACCTCACCTTGTCAAGCAATGTATAAGGCATCACTATGTCATTGTATGAAAGAGATAACCATGATAAAAAAGATATATAATAAATACTACTTACCATTGACTATGAATTATTGTTCTCTCTTCTATACATGTATTAGATTGTAGATAGATTCTATATAAGTCATTTTATCTAAACTAAATTACATTTGTACTCTTGTAAGTTACCACAAACGCAAAGACCTACTTATCTTCTAGATAAAATGAATATAAATCTTAAATAATGTTAAATTTTAATTAGTATTTATTTTACCCAAAAAAAAACTTAAATAATATTAAATCTTAATTAGAATTTATTTTGCCTAAACAATTTAAGAAACATTGACACATTTACCCACAAAAGAAACATTGACACATTTTTGTTTGTGATAGTATTTATCTTTTGCATTGAAGCATGACTTTAGAAGAAAATCAACCATTTGGAAAAGAATAATACATAGAGTGTCTTTGCATTCTCACTTTGTTAAGATATTAAAGCCATGTTCTCATTTCCAAGTCTCAAGTTTTCTGGTCAAGTGATTATTTATTCTAAAATCAAAGTAAGTTTACCCATTCGTGGAATGAATTTAGACTTATTACAAAAATGTATGGAAGTAACCAAAGATGTCAAATATCCAAAGCATTAACACCAGTGGATTTAACGAACCGCTTGAGCTACAACTCTGAATTTTTACATCTATAAGTATAATCATCCAACCAAACAAAGCAAATTGTGGATAGGTAGAATAAAAAAAGATCAGATGTATAGATCGTTCTCATCCATATACAGTTTTAGAGCTTCCTTTTGTTTCTTGTATCTCTTTCCTTTCTCGCAGAATCAAGTTCCTGAACTTATACACAAATATGTAAACAAAATAGGTTAAATTCATTAGCATGTATGCCATTAAATTCCGGTTAATTGCACATGTTACTATTTAATTTAATATTGAATATAAAATAAAAAAGACAAAATCAAAAACTAAAAGAGACATTTAGTTAAAACCAAAAATTAAAACAGATATGAAGGTAAGAATTTATTATAAAATGAAAGGTCTAAGATAAAAAGTTAGAAGACATATGTTTTACCCTTTTCGTCGATTATTGTTTAGCGTGTTTTCGCAGGTTTTTTGCTTCTTCCACGATGAGCAGAGTCGTATACAATTTGCCCGAATGTGGATGATATTAGGCTATTTGATGATTGGCCGACATAGGTGATTGCTTATGAATATCCTTGACCACCAGGAGAGATTGATTGGCCATATGATGTGTGTGCTAGGAATGAACCAGATAGATCTTTGGAGACATTGTATCTGGACTGAAGGCTTGGAAATAAAATGGAGTTTAATAAAACAAATTAAAAAATTGGTGAGAATTAAAAAAATTAAAATTAAAAAATTATTAAAAGGTATATCATAATAGAATAAAAAATTAAAAAATAATAAATATATTCAAAATGCTTGGATCGATTGGCAAGTGCCATGTAAATGGAAATAAATATGTAAAAAGATGTCTCAAGGTCGATTCTCACCCTGATTTACCTATGCTCCATTCTTGCGGCCCGCGGACTGCGTGGAAGCACCTAGGGTTATAGTGGTAGCGGATGGGTATCGATCATGTGTCACACGAGTACGAGAACCGCGAGTTGTCGATTCCCCCAGTACAAAAAAAAAAAATCTTGACCAAAGACATTGTTAAAAGTGAAAAGCTATTTCAGTGACATTTTTATTAAAACCTGCATAAAATAAAAATAATAAGCATGCCACTCCCAAGTGTCATTTCAAGTAGCCAAGTGTAATTTCAAGTAGCATTTTGTTGGCACTTGCCATCGATCCTTCAAAGGATGCTACTGATGGCTCTCGTAATGATAGGTGTATTGCTTAAAAGTTTGTGTTTGGTCAGGATGTTGTTGATAGTGACGTTGGTGTTGGTGCTTCTAGGTAAACCAATGCCATGAAAATTGATGTTGTTGTTTTTGCTAGAAAATTCTTTTGGTGCTGCTTCATGGGATGTGAATAATGTCGGAACAACTATAGATGTACCGAAACCCAAAACATGAAGAGATGATAGGCGAGATACCGGTGGTGGGATTGCAACAACTAGTGGTTCTTGAGTTGTTGGATTAACTAGGACTACAACAACTAGTAGTTCTTGAGTTGCTGGATCGAGTGCTTCAACTTTTGAATCTACAGACTATCGAATCAATCACATCATGGACTGTTGGTGGCCCTGTAACTGGGTTTACTGTTGTTGGATTTGCTGACATAGATGTTGGTATTGCTACTTAATTTGTTGTTGTTCTTGTCTACCTTTGCTAATAACGAGATGTTGTCTCTACTACTGGTGTTCCCACCTGGCCTGGATTCCTTCCTTTCCCTGGTGTGTATCCATTGGATCTACATCCTAACATCTAGTAGAGAAATGAGAGGAAATGCACCATGGGATCTACATCCCAACTTCCAGTCAAGGACATAACAATTCTTAGAGAAAAACTATGTATTGAAGTGAATGTGAACAAAGCAAACGTGTCAACTAATTAGGGAAAGAGAAGCAGAGCTTGCTCATATTCGAATAGAGCCAAGAGGTTTCAAAGAAAATAAATCCATCGCATAGGAGATCCTTTCCGAATCAATGGGAGTTGCAAGGATCACAATACTCCTCAGTTCAACCATTCACTCGAAAATCTTGAATTTTTTTTCCGGCTTGAGTCTGGTTTACAAAACACATGCTCTAACATCCCTCGGAGAACATGTCCATGATAGACAATGTATGGGTGAAAAATTGATAATCTTCATCCTTCATTGCAACACCTCCAACAGTCTAAATCTGAAAACAATCAATAAGATCCTAATTGGACAAGGTGTGAAGCCGCACCAAAATAGGCATTTGAGGGGAAGGATATTATTCAGATCAAGTGATAAGCTTATCCCCTCTATCATCACTCAAGTCTCAACAATGTGAGTTAGGTTGAAAATTTTAAGGCAACTCTCAAGTCTCAACGATGTGCATTAACTTGAAAAGTTTAAGGTAGTTCTCAAGTCTTAATGATGTGAGTCAGGTTGAAAGTTTAAGGAGCATAGCATAAGGAAGACCAATCGCACAAATTTGTTTTATTTAGCTAAAGGGAAAGGAAGCATGAATATCCCCTTCCCTTCCCATACATTGTCGACTTTGTATAGGTATAGAGAATAGGTTTTTGGAGTCAGACTGGTTCTTCTCATGATGTTTTTGTGCTTTGTGATTATGGCAGCTTCGAAGGACCTAGGATTGGACTAGAGAAAATTGTTGACAATCAGGTGAATGGAATCATGGAACGTTCACTGTAATCAATTTTATGGATGTTGGTTGGGTGAGGGATATACCACATAATAGCCGCTTTAAACCAAATAAGGTACATGCATGCCATAAAGTCCCTCTTTGGTGTTTTTTCCTATTGATGAATGACAAAGATGGATTTTAGTATTAAGTTGGTAGAAATGGTGGTAATGAAGGTGGCACAAGAAGGAGATGGAAAATGAGGGGAAGGGGTGATGAGGCAGAAAGGATCAAATTTCAGTGGGCATTTAGTGGCCGAAAAATTGATCAAAAAACAACATGGTGATGAGGTAGAAAGGATCAAATTTCAGCGAGCATTTAGTGGCCGGGAAATTTATCAAAAAACAACATGATATAAATGTCATATGCTACCTAATTGAAAAAATACCATAAAAAAGACCACGAAACCTGGTAATATTTCATCCATCTCATGCAACGATTTCTTCGATGAAGAGGAAATTATTTTTCCTATCAATTGTTTGAAATCAGTTACTATCAGAACAATCCTTCTTCGAGTTGAACTCCTCCGAGCCCTTCGTACGAAGGTTTGCATCCTGCCCACTGAAATATATTGAACTGCATCCATTCATTCAATATATCGATTATGTATGTATATAAACATTTTTTTGTATTCATCAAGCATTATCCATGATAACAATTCTAAGCATCGATGCAGGAGGAGTCCCAAGGATTACCCCAAGAACTATCCTCAAATTCTTGGAGGCAACTTCCATTTTGCAGAAGTCAAGTACACTGCCATGGAGTCTTCTTGGTGAGAGTGATTCCTGCTAAAACTGGGTGGAGCAGAGAGAGTTTTAGTATGACAACATCTTCAGAATGACAAAGAAAATGTTTGCATGCATATAGGTGGCAGGTCAAGAGCGAGTGAACAAAAGTATTTGTTATAAACTATCCATTTGGAAATGGAGTATGCATTTCTAAACATTTCATGTTTATAACTAATACTAACTTGAAAGTTAGCATTAATCCATTTGACAATCTATCCTCTAAATAGATATTCATTTTTCCTAAGTTTAAAACTATTTGTCTCATCCTTGCCTCGATATGAAGCCAAATAAGACCTCAAAGTTTCCTATTGGTTAAAAAAAATTGTTGTGTCTATTTTATAGGTTTAGAAAAAATATTCAATAAAATAGGAAGGTAAAACTTTGGTTTAAGTTCCTTGATTTATGTGCGAGAATAATGAAAAATGAAAAAACAGTTACAACAATCCCTGCTGCCGAAAGGCAGGGACTAATAAAGGGTATAAGAATTATATACATATGTTTTAGTTTTGTAATAATAAATTATATATTATTTATTTAAATATTAAATTAAAATTTTTATTTGGATATTTGTAGTTGTAATGTATTTAATTTTAAAAAATAAAGAAAAAAATTATATTAAATAGTTAAAGATTGTATTTTTAATATCATAAAGGATTATTTTAACTAGTTATTGAATATGTTAATAGGTGTTTGGGTAATTTATGTCGATAAATGTTGGGTTTGAATCTTCTTAGGTAAGAGGCACAATTTATGTTGGGAACCATTCATTGGGTTTATTGAGAAGTGTAATTGTGTAGGAGTACAATAAAAAACCACAACAACTTATAACAACTTATCTACTAAATTTCTCATGATATGGAAGTGTAAGGAAACCATGACAACTTATCTATTGAATCTCCAAACCTCCTTTATCAACTAGTACAAATCCATCTTAATCAATACTTAAAAATCAAGTCAAATGGATCAATGAATGAAAGATAATTGAGAATATGTATATTCTCTTCATTGCTTTAAATCTATGTTGTTGTTCTTTCTCTTCTTTCCATTTTTTTTGGTTTTGCAAGTAGAGTGTCTAATATCAAAATGTTTTGAAAAGAAGTATATTTTCTTAATCAATTTATCAAAGCAAAACATGAAAATTTGGCCAAGAATTCATATCTTAATTTTCTTTTATCCTCTAGTTCTTTATCGCATCACAATTTCTCTTTAAATTTATATATAATAATATATTTTAATATTATCATTATTTTACAAACTAATCTCTTCATTTATTCCACAATAATTTAGCCAAGATTTGAGATATTTATGCCATCCCCTTTTATCCATAGGTGGTTTTCGTTGGAATTTGAAGCAATTTTGGGAAGCCTCTTGTCTTCCATGTTGTTTATCTTGTTCTTGTACATTACATACTTAGTCATAATCATGTTTTCAATGGGGGAAAGGCATGTTTCTATGAGGAGGATGGGATAGGATGTATTGCCTTTAATTTTGAAATTATAAGTTATAAAATTATTTTAGATCTTCTCTATCTTTCTCCACTAGTATCTAAAGATACTACATCCCCAAGCTTCACATCCATATAATATAAAAGAAGTGAGGAGAGTCTCAAAGAAAAGTTTTTTTTCTTATCACAATTGTTTTCAAGCCCATAATAAATTTTCTATCCATTTACCCTTCTCTAAATGCTAAATTTTAGCTTATACAATATAACATTATAAAAACATGTTTCAATTTACCTTTATAAAAAATGGTCGATAAAAAAAAATTACCTTAACTCAACATACCTCAATATATTTTAAATTATAGCTAAACAATATTGAAAAATACTTTAAAATAAAAAAAAATACTTGTGTTAAAGGTAGAAACTTATATAACTAACACGCTTTTAATAAAAATTATAATGCCACTAATTAATGGAAACTTTGAACATAATCCTTATAGATTTTGACCAATAAACTCACGGTTACTAACCCAAATCTTGAAATAAATTAATAATAAAAAATGAAAATTTACCACCCACAGAAAAATATAATATAAACTCATGAGTAGAGTTTATCTTCTTACCAAGTCACTCCAATAATGATTAGGCATGGTGCTCGGCATATGACGTTAAGTATAAGCGTATGCACATTAAAGTGGTAGTGCGTTTTCACCAACTCTATCTTTGTAATTATCAATGTGTGCTGGCTGTTCGTTGGAGAGCAATAGCACCATCATGCCCAGTGGAAACGTGTGACGACCACTGCATTTAGTATTGCAGATAGTCAAGATTTTCTATTTGCAGAGTAGGTGCCGTAGAAGAATCTAAAGTTGAATTAGTCTTTCATAAATATGGAGGGTCAATCATCATCAATTACTTTCTTGAATTTCATCTATACTTGATTTAATTTAAGTAATTGGAATTAGCGTAGTTTAAATTGGTCAAGTCATGGTTAAGTTAGATATCAAATTGTTGTATGAGATTCCTTGTTTGTGGGATATGAGACTGTCTACACACAACATTTCACTACTAAAGTATACTTTATTTCCTTTTGAGTTTGAACTTGTGATCTTCAAAGAGGAAACACATGTTCTTAACTATTAGACACTTCTACATCTTCCTTTCTAAAATTGAGAATGATGTAACTTTCAAAAAAAAAACCACCACATACACATAGTGAAAGCAAAATGTACATCTTACGACAACATATTTGTATTCCAATAATTGAATCCATCATATTTACTAAGCGTCAACATAGTGCAATCAAGAAGATTGTTTCTTAACAATGCATAAATGCCATATCCTAACATAAATAGTGCCATATAAGCATTCATTGTGAAGCCTTGAGATAAAAGTACCCAAAGAATTTCCTATGGTGATTGGATTGAGGTGAGTAAGTTCCAATATTCCAGAGGAAAACAAGGATATCTAACTTAGAGCAAGACCACCATTTGAGCTTAATATGTTATTGGGGTTGAAGTTTAGTGTCATAAATAGCACAACACCATCTAGAAACCAAAGACCATTGCTTAGAACTTGTGATATGTTCACTTTATCTTCAACCTATGTTTGACTATAATGCTTGCATTGGTCATGTTTCATATATTTTATGTTGCCGACATGGGAGAAGAGTGGCGCACTCTCGCTATTCCCCCCTCATTCACACTATCACCGTTATTTCTTTCAATCAACGCCCATTATTCACACTACAATAATGTAGTCAAAGAGACGTGTTGCATTTATACTTTTACAAAACCATACACCAACGTCTTCACACGAGTATTTTGAAAATAAGGATTGCAAGCCGCAAAACACAACATTCTAGCAAAGTTAAGATTTTTTTTATGGCATGTCTGTGCTCATATAATTTGTATGTACCGTATAAATATTACGCACTAAGTCATTATTTTTGTTTAATGGCACACCAATGCTCATATAATTTGTATGTACCAATGCCTGTATTACCATGTGCATCGGAGGGAAGTGAATTTTTGAGATGAGATGTAAATGCTATTCTTTGTTACTAAGAATAAGTGTTTATATTATATGTAAAGCACCAATGCATATATTATATGTGAAGCATTGTTGTGTATTGTAATAATGTGCACCGTAATATTTTGAAATGGAATCATATGTTATGTCATTTAAAGCAGCAGTGTTTTTTGTACAGTTTTAGCACCAGTGCATATAACTCATAAAAATGCACCATTTAGTGAGTTCAAAAGAATACACCGCATCGATATGTATATATTTAATTAATTATTTTTTTACAAATTTTCAATTAATCATCTCGAAATCAAATATTTTTTATAATAGCATTGATTTTTATATTTTTGTTATTGTGTTTTGATAATGTTGGGTATGTATTATATTCTTTGCATGACTAGAACTAGTGTTTACGTTGTGCTAGGCCCACACGGGGGTAAGAGGGGTGAGCCCCCTTGAACGGGGGTTCGGGGGCAATGCCCCCAAAAATAAATAAAATTGGTGGTTTTTTGCATCCGTTTTTGGGTGGTTTTTCGGCACATGGTTTTCGCAGATGGATTTCTATTTCCAGTTAAAGAATTAGGGTTGTTGACTAATCTAGGTTATTGGATTAGAATTTTGGATGCTACTGAATCCTATATGTATATTGTATTGTAAACAATGTACGATGAGAAGAATATAAAAGACATTGGTTTTCCTGGTTAGGGTTTCTAGGGGAAAAACTCTATTTAATGTGTGTATTTTACATTGTATCTTTCATGTTCTTTTATTGAAAATTTGTTTGCAGTAAATAATTGTACAAGGTTAAAATCTACATTTGGTATTAGAGCCAGGTTATTGGCTTTAGGGGGATGCTTTTGTGGTCAGGGGTTTGGCTCAGGATTGTGATAAGCCTTGTTACAGTGGGAGATTTGCAGTATTGATTCTTCAAGTGAAAAGAAATGACGAACAATTCAAAAATAGAGATCAAGAAATTTAATGGGAAAAGTTTTGAGTTGTGGAAGCTCAAGATGGAAGATTTGTTGGTAGACAGTGAAAGTGGATCTAGGTAATGCACCTACAGGAATGTCAGCAGATGACTGAAAAAAGTTGGATCGAAAGGCGAAGAGCACAATATGATTGTGTCTCTCAGATTCTATATTATTGAATGTGTCAGGGGATGCTACAACCAAGGAGTTATGGAATAAGTTGGGGAACTTGTATTAGTCTAAGTCCATGGTAAATAAACTGTTCTTGCAGAATAAGTTGTATAACCTGGGGATGAGAGATGGAGACTCTGTGACAGAGCATCTGAACGCTTTCGATACTGTGGTAAGTAAGTTTTTATCTGTTGAGATTAAAATTTCAGATGAAGATAAGTATATCAGTTTACTATGCTCTTTACCAGACTCGTGGGATAGGCCATAGGTAGTAGTACAACTACCTTGAGTTTTGATGATGTCATCGCATCCTTGTTGTTGAAGGAGATGAGATGGAAGAACATGGAAGGACATAGAACAAATGCATTATTTTCAAGAGGATGCTCCTAGGAAAGAAATAGATATAAGTCCTCAAGTGGGAGATCTAAATATAAGGGTAGATCTAAATCTCTCGGAAATTTTGTAGAGGTATGTTGGAGATGTGGAAAACAAGGGCACTTCAAGAAGCAATGTAGATCCAAAAATGTTGAGAGAGTCAAGGGATTTGAAGGTTCTCTTTCTACATAAGAAAATACCTCCAAGGAAGAAGGAGAGGATGTGTACTTGGCTTCTTCAAGCACACATGCAGATCATGAGGCATGGTTGGTTGACTCAGGTGCATCTTTTCATATGACTCCCCACAGGGAGTGGTTCTGTGAATATGAAAGGTATGACGGAGGCAATGTTTTCCTAGGTGATGAATCGACAATCAAAATCATAGGACGAGGAAGAGTCAAGTTGAGGCTCATAGATGAAAGGATTAGAACATTATCTGGTGTTCTACACATCCCAGGATTGGCCAGAAATTTGATTTCTGTAAGAAAAATGGACGATGCAGGGGTAAAAACAGTATTTGAAAAAGAAACCTCTAGGATGGTTCGAAGAGCAATGGTGTTGCTAAAGGGATTTCATATTGGAACTTTGTATAAGATGAAAGGAAGCATTATTAGTGATGGGTGTAATAGTTCCGTTGTTCCTTATATTGGAGATGAAGAAGAAAAAACTCCTACATTCTCTGGAGAAAAGGTTATGATGTGGAATCAAAGATTGGGGCATATCAACGATAAGGGTCTTTGACTACTACATGGTAAAGGTATGGTTGAAGGTATGTCTAAATTCTCTCTGGATTTTTATTTATGTGAACATTCTATATATGGAAAGCAGAATCAGGTAAGATTCCCCTCTGGTGCAATGAGGACAAAAGGAATTTTACAGCTAGTGCACAGTGATGTGTTTGGACCTGTGTTGGTTTCATCATTGGGAACATTTGTGTACTATGTCTCATTTATAGATGAATTATATAGAAATACTTGGATATATTTCCTCAGGAAGAAATCTAAAGTCTTTGACAGGTTTAAAGAGTTTAAGGCTCTTGTTGAGAGTCAAACAGAGAAAATAATTAAGATGTTGAGGATAAATAATGGTGGAGAGTTTTGCGGAAATGAATTTGAAGAATTCTATAAGAAATGCAGTATAGCAAGGTAGAAGACTACTCCTTATACACCTTAGTAGAAAGGAGTTGTAGAAAGGATGAACAAGACGTTGATGGAAAAAACAAGGTGCATGCTCAATGGTGTTAGGTTAGGGAAAGAATTATGGGCAGAGGCAGTGGGTAGTACATGTTACCTGGTCAATCGATCACCCCTATCAACACTGGATGACAAGACTCCACACGAGGTATGGACTGGTAAGAAACCCTCTCTCACACATCTCAAGGTATTTGGTTGTGAGGCCTATGTTCATGTTCCAAAGGAAAACATGAGTAAGATAGATAAGAAGGTTGAAAAGTGTATCTTTATTGGGTATAAAGATGGTCTCAAAGGTTATAAGCTTTGGAACCCAGAAACTAAGAAAGTAGTGTATAGCCTAGATGTGGTATTTAGATAAATGAAGGATGTTGTCAAACAGAAAGTCCTACCAAGTAAGGAAGAACCAGAAAAGAAAGAGTTTCAATTAAATGATGATGAATCAAACTCTACAGAAGAACATGAATCAGAAGAAGAAGATCCTCATACTCCAGTATTGAAGAGATTGGTTTGAGAAAAAAGGATACTGGAAAGGTATACTCCACCTGATTTCCCTTCAAATTTGTATTTTTCTATTACTCATGATGATCCTATAACTGTTGGGGAGGAAGTGGATTCAGAGGATGAAAAACTCTGGAAAAAGGGCATGGTTGAATAAATGACAACTTTGGATAAGAATGAGGCTTGGGATCTAGTGGAGTTGTCGACTGAAAGAAATCCCATTGGAAACAAATGGGTATTTAAAATGAAGTTGAATGCAGAAGGAAAAGTGGAGAAATACAAAGCTCGATTAGTATGAAAGGGTTATTCCCAGGTTGAGGGAATTAATTTTGGTGAGATTTTTTCTCTTGTTGCCAAGTTAACTTCTATTATATTTTTGTTATATGTTTGTCGAGCTAGTTATATTACTACAAATAGCCTCCATAAATTGTCAACCCAAGGAGGTAAACTTTGAGGCACAAACACTGTATGTGTAGAACTAGAGCCTATCCTAATCTAATTTACTCTAATCTAATCTATTATAATTTAATCTTCTCTAATCTAAAAATCATTCAAACTACTTTGATGCAAAGATTTCAAATTCATTAATTCTATTCAATATTCAAAATTCTAATACTAACTAAATATCTAAATTCTATAAAGCATACAAATCTAAGTTCTATACTAGAAACGAAATACTTCTAAAAACTATCTTCAAAAGTAATCTTGATTTAAAACATCTACCTAATTGAAAACTTATCTATTTTAATGTGACTCAGAAACTAAACCAAGTAACAGAAAACTATATAACATTACAGAAAACAGAGTAAGATTTCCTAATTAAAAAGAAAATACAACTAAGTCTATTCCATTTAGAAACTTAAATTTTCAGAAGCAATATATGACTTTAAACTAGAATTGAAAGCTACAGCAAATCGAATTGAACTTATAAAACTAAGAAAAATAATCCTTTTAAATCGATCTATCCAAACATCCGAGCTCGTTTCTAAACTGGAAAACACTGTGCATATTACTTCAACAACAATCAAACAACAAGAAATAGATTCTAACATGTACAAATCTGATTTCTACAACTACTAAACTTTAAGGACAATTCTTACTTTTAATGAAGCAACAATTAACATAACTATTCTATATAAAAGCTAAAATTACAAAGGAAGGGCTTATGGTTTTCTTGGTGGATCCTTGCCAAGAAAGCCACAAGTCCCTAAGTGACTTGCAGACTAAATTCTAAGCTACGGATATGTAAAAGAGAACATTAACAATAGAAAATAAATCAAATTACAGTCTAAAGAAACATATGTATCATTACTTAAAATACTAAAAACAACATTGTATGAGTCGATCTTTGTCAAATTCAGAAAACCATCGCTTGAGCAACGCAATTCTTCTATATGATATCCATTCCCCATTACATTTTGATCCAAGGCTTTTTATAGCTTTATGGACACATATAACTAATCCCATCTCTTTCGCAACATATCCTATCTTCTAATAAATGTTTACAATTGATTGCAAAAGGCAAGCAATCTTCTTATGCTCGAATCATGCTTCTAGAAAATTATTATTTAATATCAAATCTTCATCTCTATGGCATGTAGTGCTTCATTGATTATACGTGAGTCATCAACGAGAGTTGAGCTGGAATATTCAGTTTTGCTTGAGCAAGCTGGCAGCGCCTGGAGTTATAGAGAACCTTCATACTAAAGTAAGCTGCAAAATCCAAGATAATAAGTCACGAATCCTTTAAGAATCATATTTAATCATTAAATAAAAGGAAATTAAAGAATTTTGATCAATGACCATACCTTACTATACTTGCTGGATATTTGGTTATATGTGTGAAAATATAGATGAGTTTATGGAGTAAAGAGTTCAAATGAAGAGGTCAAAAATGGATATGGAGTGTGCAAAAAGTATCAATTCGGCAAGCCAACAATGTTTATGTTGCATTTTATTTTGAAGTAGAACAGATGGATGTGAAGACAACATTCCTACATGGGGATCTGGAAGAATAAATCTACATGAAGCAACTGGAAGGATTTTCTATGAAGGGAAAGAAGGCATTGGTATGCAAGCTAAAAACGTCCCTGTATGGTTTAAAACAATCACCAAGGAAGTGGTATCAAAAATTTGATACTTATGTGTTGGGACTTGGCTTTACAAGAAGAAAAGAGGTTCATTGTGTGTATTTTAAATTAATTGGTGATCATTTGATTTATTTGGTCTTGTATGTGGATAACATGTTGCTAATAAGAAACAACAAGGAGATTATCCAGAATGTGAAAACTTAGTTGTCCTCTAAATTTGACATGAAGGACATTAGTGTTGTAAATTTCATTTTGGGCATGGAAATTAAAAGACATCGGGAAAATAGGAAACTCTGGCTAAATCATAGAAAATGTGTTGAGACAATATTGCAGAGGTTTAATATGAAGGAATGTAAATCGGTCAGGGTCCCTATTCCTGTAGGTGTAAATTTATCTGTGGATCAGTGTCCCAAGACATGGGAAGAGGAGGAGGACATGTATTGTGTTCCATGTGTGAGTGTGGTTGGCCATTTGATGTATGCAATGGTCTGTACTAGACTGGACATTGCACATGCAGTGGGAGTTTTGAGCAGGTATATGTCAAAACAAGAGAAGGAGCATTGGACAATAATAAAGAGAGTTTTTCTAGGTAATTGCATGACACTACTAGTTATGTATTGTGCTACCGAGGAAGACCAGGTTTGGAAAGAGTGTTGGACATACATGACTTTGTGGATGCAGACTAGGCTGGAGATCTGGATCATAGAAGATCTACAAGAGAGTATGTGTTTAACCTGTTTGGAGGAGCAACTAGTTGGATGAAAAAAACATAGTCTGTAGTGGCACTTTCAATTACATAAGTTGAATACATGGCAACGAATCATGCAAGAAAGGAATTAGTATGGTTACAAAGATAATGTTCAGGTATTGGGTTTGTACAACAAGTTGTAAGGATAGATTGTGATAGTCATAGTGCAATTTTTTGGCAAAGAATCCAACTTATCATTCAAAGACTAAGCATATTGATGTTCAATATCACTTTGTGAGAGACATGGTTGAAGAAAAGAAGGTGGAAAATTTGAAGAATGTTGCAGATTCATTAAAAAAATATGTGATCACTGAGAATTTCTCTTGGTGTAGAGGATCTATGGGCACTTTTTCCCTAGATTGTGTGACTATGCAACCTTGTAACCCCCTATATGCAAATAAAACAACAAGTGGGAGAATGTTGGGTATGTGTTATATTATTTGCATGACTAGAACTAGTGTCTATGTTGCATCGGGCGCATAGGGGGGGTAAGAGGTGGGTGGGAACCCCCCTGTGCAGGGGTTTGGGGGAAGCGCGCCCGAAGAAAAAAAATTGGCGGGTTTTTGCATCCGTTTTTAGGCAGTTTTTTGGCACATGGTTTTCGCCGATGGTTTTCTATTTCTGGTTAAAGAATTAGGGTCGTTGACTAATACAGGTTATTGGATTAGGGTTTTGGATTCTATGGGATCCTATATGTAAATTGTATTTTAAACAAGTATGATGCGATGAATATAGAAGATGTTGGTTTTCCCAGTTTGGGTTTCCAGGGGAAAAATCTTTGTGTAATGTGTGTATTTTTCATTGTATCTTTTTTGTTCTTTTATTAAAACTTTGTTTGTAGTAAATAATTGTACAAGGTTAAAATATACATGATATAGTTATTGCATTAGTGCATTATCCAACATATTACACCTTTATTATTTGTAACAATGTAAATCATTCATATATTAATTAATTAGCAACGCAACATCTTACAACATTCGACAATGCAATAAAATAAGAAACTCATTTTATTATATATGAATAAGTGACCCATCATCATACAAAATGGGACAATGTAAAGGTCCACAATAATCAAAATGCAACCAATATGTAATTGTTACACTTATTGGTAACATGTCCTCATGCAATTGGGACAATATGTCAAGTACATTCAACAAAATCCTTGATTTTCACAGACAAATATTCCAAAACATACAACTTGCAATAAAATTGAAGTATATTGATTGTCATTCATCACTCGAACTATTGTCATCGCTCTAGTTGCATGCACGCTTCATTTCTTCATCACTTGTAGGCGATATTATACTTCAGTTATTTAACCTAATGTTTTATTGATTGGATTTTTTTTAATGTTCCATCTACAAACATAGAAATAAAGTGTAATAAGTATATCTACTTATATATATACATGATTGCGTGCATGAAAAATTATATCATAGAAGTTAGTGTTTCATAAGAAATACACATTCTTTTGAAGCCATGCTACATGTTGTCTCTCAAAATCTC
Source organism: Picea mariana (assembly GCA_032191745.1). Lineage (NCBI taxonomy): Eukaryota > Viridiplantae > Streptophyta > Pinopsida > Pinales > Pinaceae > Picea > Picea mariana. The sequence continues at coordinate 47,997 of JASDQU010109413.1, forward strand.
TTATGTTGGATGCACTCCATTCTTTGTTTCCTAGATGTTTAATGTTTAATATGCCATGGCAAAGAACAATTGATATAATTGACATAAATGTTTCTTATTGTTCCATTAATTATATAACAAAGGAAGTTAAACAAAATAGCTACTTACAAATTGTTCAATTAAACCTTGATACTTCAACATATACTCACAACCCATACTTAATCCAATGTTTATGAATTCTTCGGTTGGCTCTTCTTTGTATGTTAGCACCTATTAGAAGACATCCATGGATGAGTGTAAATTAATTATTTAAATATAAATATCACAACAAACATGAAATTTTAAGTGAGGATGAAAATGTAAGTACTTAGAAAATTTGTGATCAACCCTTTTATTCCTCGCCGTCCTGTCTTATGTGTTGAATGGGTTCCATTTTTTCTTTTCTGCAACAAAACAATTGAAAATTAGTATTTCATGTGATAATTAAATTTGATGTACACAAAATAATAAATGAATGATTATACACGAGTATGTGATTAGTTGGGAATTTTTTTTCTTATAGGCGTGAGCAAGAGCACCTTGGACGCACGATGGTGACATGCGGAGCCAAGGGGGCACATGATTCACTTTCCTTATGACAGAGGATGAAGACTTGGGTTGCATTGGGGAAAGGATGAGAAGAATTGGGCACATGTCTAAGAAGTGGATCTGCCTACCCTTGGAAACATGGGTGCGTTGGATAGGTTGATTGACCCCATTGGCACACCCATAGAGAGTCAATTCGGTCAGCTCAAGGAAGCGACATGGGCACGTTGGAGAGGTCGGTTGACCCCATCGACACACTCACAAAGAGACAAGTCGACTGGCTCAAGGAAGCAACATGAGATGAGGGGTGCCTACCTAGGTGATGGGGTGAATCGGTCTAAAAGGACATGTTGATTCATGGGTGCAGGGGTTCAATTGAATGAGACTAGATGAATGTGCATGCTGATCCGAATGGGCGCATTAGTTCATGAAGGGACGTGACACCTAAAGGGACGTGATGGTTCAAAGTAAAGACGGTTGGAGTTCATATAAGAAAACATGGTGGATGAGCCAAGAGAAAAAGGAAGGCATGGAGACATAGAGTCATGCAACAAAAGGAGATATCGGTTTGAGGTAGGCACACAGATGTGGTGCACCACATGCTAAGGCAAGACAGTGTGACACATAAGTCTTGGTGGGACGAATATGGAGAGTCCAAGTAATTATGTAGTATGAGTTGAGTCATGAAACTCTTACTGAATCTGTAACTGGGACATTAGCGCCATATTTTCTTTGTATTGTATTGTAATATGTTTCAAAATACAATAAACTAAGTTAGGTGTTAGGCACCACTTGTGCCACCCGCACTATATCCATGTCTCTCTTGTGTTTCACATGTTTCACCATTGTATGCTAAAAAGACTAAGTGTTATATTGTTAAAAAAATTTCTAAGTATACAAGTGAGTTGCATTGAGTAGGAGTGTGACTCATATGTATCCTAGAACAAAGCATGGGTATGCTCTAGGTGAAGAGGCATAGTCTGGGAAAATTATCTTTGGTGTAGCCAAGCTACCAAATGATAATCATCTCGGTGTCGCATGTCCAAGAGATGTCGAGGTTGGACCTGGGTGTGACTCTTGGGGGCGTGAAAAGTGGTATCTGAGTATTTTTGCAAGACTTGCAAAGAATAAGCACACAATATGAAAATCGTTGCATAGTCAAGGGGAGATTCGACCCAGAGTATACAAATTGGTGCAACTCCTTGAACAGAGGCGAATGAAGTCATATGGAAGAAGTAGGATACACATGAATCAATGGAGGATGATTCAAGTGTCCTTCCATGACTTGCGATGGAGAGGAATTGGTTGGAGCAATGAACCAAGATCTACAAGGACTTGGAACGATGCATCTTGGAGCTAAGTCATAATGGACCAAGGGGTGATCCCACATACTTTGCGGAAGATTGGTATAATGTAGGTATGGTGTATTGTGATTATGTTTTTGTTTTTCACTTAACACAGAAAGAGTGGCAAGGCTCAGTTTGCAGTAAGTTGCAAAGGGTTGGTGTGTTGGGCTCCTCGGGTGGAAAACTAGGTAACCAAGACCATCAGCTATGTTTTATGGATCTAGTTATCAATGAAAGAACAATACAATCCCCAATTGACTTAGGGGCCTAACACAATTTTATAAAGATAGAAGTTTTGAAGGAACTGGGACTTAGAGTTCTCCACGTAGAGCTACGATGAAGGAAGTGAACTCTAAGGAAAAGGTAGCAATTGGAGTTGCCTCCTTAGTTCACATTCATCTTGACAAGTGGGGAGGTCATACGAATTTCACAGTGATTTCTATGGATGACTTTGACGTAATCCTTTGGCAAGGGTTCCTTAGGAGGACACATTTAGTCCTCATGCCATGGATGGACAAGACAGTTATGCTTGGTGAACATAAGGCTTGGGTTGTGAAAAAAACCACAAGGAATTCAAGTGGAAAGGTGAAACTTGTGTATGCACTGAGTATGAAGAGAGAAGAAAGGCAATCAAGATCATAAATTTATACAACAGTTGTTGGGGAAGTTCAAAAGGATGGAGTGGGGACATCTATTCGAACTGAACTCAATAACTTGTTGGGTGACTTTGCAAACAAAATTCCAAATGAGTTTCCAAAAGTTCTCCCACTGAGACACATTGTTGATCATCGTATAGAGCTAGAGCCAGGACTGTAGCCATTGGCAAGAGCTCCTTAATGATTGTATGGACCTGAGTTGGAGGATTTGAAGCGACATTTGATAGAATTGATTGACGCAATATTCATTCATCCATTCAGGTCACCATATAGCACCCAAATTCTTTTCCAAAAGAAAAAGGACAATTCATAGCTAAGGATATGTTTGGATTATAGGTCTTTGAACAAACAGAGTGTGAAGAACCGATACCCACTGCCTCTAGTCATATATTGCTTTGATAAGTTGGCCAAGGCCAAAGTGTTTTCAAAGCTTGACTCATGACATGGGTACTATCAGGTGCAAATTGTATATGGGGATGAAGCGAAGACAACCATGGTGACAAGGTATGGGAGCTATGAATTCCTAGTGATACCATTTGGGTTGTGCAACTCCCCTGCAATGTTTTTCACATTCATGAATGACATGTTGCATTCATTTTTGGGAAAGTTTGTTTTGGTGTATTTGGATGACATAGTGGTGTACAATGAAAGTATGGAAGATCACATGAATAATTTGGCATAGGTATTTGAGGTGTTGTGATAGAACCAACTATTCTTGAAGACGTCCAAGTGTGTTTTTGGGCAGACTAAGATACCATTCTTGGGGAATTGGATTGGCCAAGGATGCATTCTCATGGATCCTGCAAAGATCAAGGAAATTGAATATTGGGAAGAGCCACATATAGTTCATTACGTGAGAGTATTCCTTGGGTTATCCAACTACTATCAAAAATTCATAGAGGACTACTCCAAGATTGCTACACTATTGATTGACTTGTTGAAGAAGGAGAAAGCATGGAATTGGAAAGAGAGGTGCAAGTCTATGTTTGGGGAGATAAAACACATAATTGTCACCACTCCTATGTTAAAGTTGACATACTTTGAGCAACCGTTTGAAGTGCATACTGACACATCAAAATTTTCCATTGGAGGAGTTTTGACACAGGAGGGACATCTAATTGTCTTTGAGAGAAGAAATATTCAAGACCATGAACGAAGGTACCCTATTCATGAAAATGAGTTTACTGTTGTAGTACATTGTTTGTATACTTGGATACCCTACATGTTGGGAAAGTCATTTGTCATGAATATAGACAACATTGCGGCAAGTTGCTTCACAATGCAGTCAAAGTTGTCACCTAATTAAGAATGATGGAAAGACTTTGTCACGGAGTTTGACATGACCATTGAGTACATGTTAGGTAGAATTAATGCTTTTGTGGATGACTTGAGTAGAAAGGCACAACTCACAATCCTTGAGGAAGATGATTTTTTTACATCAAGGGGTAGTCAGATTCAGATCATGAAAGAATTGAAAGGGAGTATTAGAGAAGGATTGCATCATGATCATGCAACAAAGAAAATTATGAAGTAGGTAGAGGGAGGAAAGACTCAAAATATTTGTCTTTGCGATGGACTGTTGTATTTTGGGGAACAACTTTATGTCCTGAAGTCATCCAATCTTAGGAGGGAAATCATGAAGGGGTGCCAAAACATGCCTTGGGCTGGCCACCCAATGAAACATGGGATGTTGGCATTGTTGGAGCAAGGATACTTTTGGGAACATATGTGATGATATGTAGAGGATTACATTTGCACTTGCATTGTGTGTCAGTAAGACAAGGTGGATACCAGATTGCAAGAAGGTTCATGACAACCTTTACCATTTCCATGGAGACCATGGATGAGCATCTCAATGGAATTCATCACACAAGTTTTGATGATGGAGGCATATAATGGGTTTTTTTATTATGGTGGATAGATTTTCCAAGTATGCAACCTTCATTTTGATGAAGGTGCACTACAGTGCAGAAGATGCTGCAAAGATTTTTTTCAATAATGTAGTGAAGTATTGGGGTATTCCTTTGAGTATCATTTTGGGCAGAGATACGAGGTTCACAAGTAAGTTTTGGAAAACATTGTTTAAAATTGTGGGGACAAAGTTGTTGAATATTTCATGCTACCATCCATAGAAAGACGAGTAGATTGAATGGATCAATGGACTCCTAGAAGATTATTTGTGACACTATGTGTGAGCAGACTAGATGAATTGGTCGGACTTTTTGGATGTTTCACAATTTAGATACAACCTGTAGAAGAGTTAAACGACGATCTACAGTCCATTCGAGTTGGAAAATGGACAAAAGATCTTGAACCCACACTTGGTGACACAAGGATACTATGGGATGAATCCATCATCTTTGGGTTTGATGAAGAGTTGGGAGGAGAGGTTCGAGTTGGATCAAGCAAATTACTTGACTAACACAACATAAAGGATGAAGTAATGGGAAGATCGTGAGAGATGCAACATAGATTTAAAAATGGGTGACCTAGTCTTCGTCAAGTTGAGCAGAGAACAATACCCGCCACCCGAAGGAATGGCTCCATCCCTTTTGTGGAGATTTGAGGGACCATTCAAAATACTTGAGAATATTGGAAACATCACCTACTAGTTGGAGCTGTCGTATCACATGAGGACCCACCATCCTGTATTTCACATCGGTTAGTTGAAACCATGCTAGATGGATGCACATGACCCAAATCGAGTTAATCCATCCAGAGTATTGTCAATGATTTCAAACAAGCTAGAACTGGAGGTGGAAAATATCTTGTCACATAAGATCATGGGAGTTGGCCAGAATCAACAACATGAGTACTTTTTACATTGGAGGGGAAAACCCGATGAGGAGGGAAGTTGGGAAAGATATGATTCCTTGTGGAGATACAAAGACTTGATCCGTGAGTATGACCAGATTAGGTGGACAACAACAAGTTTAGTGCGGGAGGATGTAAAGCCTCCCGTGACACCCACCAAGCATGTGTGATCCTTGGGAAGACTCAGAAGCAAGTTGGGAATTTACGCTGGTCCAAAAGGACACCTTAGTTCATGGGTGCATGGGTTCAAACAAATGTGACTAGATGAATGGGCATGTCGGTACGAATGGGAATGTCGGTCTGAATGGGCACATTAGTCTTTGAAGGGACATGGTGGTTCAAAGTAGAGACAATTGGAGTTCATATAATAACACAAGTAGGATGAGCCAAGATAAAAAGGAAGGCATGGAGACATAGAGTCATGTGATGAAATAAGAGATTGATCTGAGTTATGTGCACAAATCAGGTGTGCCATAGGCTAAAGAAAAAAAATGTGATAGAGAAGTCTTGGTGGGACGAATATAGGGAGTCTGGGATGTTTTTTAGTATGAGGTGAATCATGCAACTCTTCCCAAATTTGTAACTAGGACAATAGCACCCTCTTTGCATTGTATTGTATTGTAATTTGTTTCATGATATAATAAGTGAAGTCGGGTGTTAGGCACCATTATTGTTTCTCACACTATATCTGTGTCTCTCTTGTGTTTCACATGTTTCATCATTGTATGCTCAAATGACTAAGTGTTATATTGTTAAAAAATTGTCTAAGTATACAAGTGAGTCACATTGAGTAGGAGAGTGGCTCGTCTATAGCCTAAAATAGAGTATGGGTATGCTCTAGGTGAAGAGGCGTAGTCCAGGCAAAGTATCCATAGTGTAGCCAAGATGCTAAGTGAGAATCGTCATGGAGCCACACATCCATGATATGTTGAGGTTGGTCCTGGGAGTGACTATTAGGGGCATGACAGTTTGGGATCCAATGCAATGAGTGGTTCCACTGCAACAGATACCAAATGCCCCATATACAAGTAAAAAAACCCTATAAAAATATGTTGCTTTAAAAAAATTCTATGTTTGAAATATAGAGAGGAAAACTAAGAGAAACAACAAAGAATCTAGATCTTCCAATACCAAACGTAACTATGAAAGCCTTTTATTTTTTTGAGAATGCACTGAAAATTGTTTGAATCAATTAGGGGAAAGATTGAGATGATCAATATATTGTAATCACATACTTTAGGTTTCTCCTTTGCAAATTTGTATGTTACCTATGATGATCCATTGCAAATTTGTCTCTTCAAAAAAATCTACCCACTCTAAATTCTTTGTTGGTAAATATCTCTTGTAGAAATGTCACCTCTAAATTTTGGTAAAAGAATGAAATAATGATTAGGGTTTTCATTTATAAACACATACATTTAGAAAAAAAGAAAATCTCACTCTTTTTTTCGTTGTATATTTAGCCACATTGATGACAAATGCATGCATTGTTTTCTTTTTGTAACTTAATTCTCCTATACTCTATGTAGTTGATAGTGCATTGGTGTCCTTTCAAGCACACCTGTGTGATTTTTACGTAAAAACACATCAAAAAACAATTTAATTAACAAAGTACAAATGCAAACCTTTGTAATTAAAGTTTTTCGAAGGTTTTTCTTTGCGGAGGAAAAAATGAAGGTCACTCTTCGATGCCTCTCATAATTTAGTGCATGGAATCGGTCCTCTGCTACTCCCTCCACACTCTAGCTCACATCTCCTCCTTCGCAGGCTGCTCAAATTTCTCCAAGATACTATCCTCGTCATTCCTATAGCCATAATAACTGGTGTCAATTTTCTTGTAATTCTCATACATATACGTCCTTTTCTTTTCCTCGAAGGGATTATCGAATAGATATTTGACATCAGGGAGGAATTTCACAGCCTTAAAGTATCTATAATTGGGGTCTTTTCTGGTGGCACTGGACACATCAATTTTGTTCCCTTCCAAGTCTGTCATCTTATCCCCTAATTTGAAATATATGGATCACCATGCTCTACGATCAAAGATTCCTAGTGCCCCTTTTGTTTGATCAACAAGAAAGGAACCCTGGTGGATGTATTAATTATAATACTCTATCAACCTCAAGAATGAACTAAGGACCATATTGTATATTTAATAGAAGTTAAGAAGCACATTTGAAAAAAAAAACTGATGATCCATAAGATTCACTAACATACCTTATAACTAAATATTAAGCATTTCCTTGGCCTCGACCTGCTCTTCCTTGAGATCCTCACTCGAGTGTTTACTAAGAAGCTCCTCTTTATTCTTATCCACAACCATGTGCTCAATATCTTTCTCATCCATAAGGGGGAACGTGAGAAACAAACTCCCTCTCTCTATATTGTTGGTTTCCCTTGTCCCTCTCTCCCATTTCTTCCACCACATCCTCCTCTTCTTCGAACAAGATCAACTTAAATATAGTGACCTCCTTTGTCTTGACCATCAACTTGGCCTCTCTCTTGATAGATGTAACAACCCTAGTTAAATAGATGCATAGGGATTATTAATTATAATTAATTAGATAATCTGATTGTCCTAATATGTTTAGTTAAACAATAATTATTTCTTAATAATATTAATAATATTAATTATTAATTAATTGTTAATGTCTGTTGATGATTAATTAATTAATTAATTGACACATTAAAGATTTGAGTAATGAATTAAAGGGGCTTAATAATTTTAAATTATTTAATTAAAGATTTTACGTATGAAGGGGGGGGGGAAGAAACATCAAATGGAGGATAAGGTAATAAAGGAGGGGATAAGGTAATTAATGGAGGGGAGGAGAGTCGGTGAAGGGAAAGATATGATGGGGGAAGATTCCTACGGGAGGGGATATGAGAATAGGGGGGAGGGAGAATTATGGGAGAGGAGAAGACTATAGTTCTAGGTTTTGGATATTTTCTGGGTTTTTGTTGTTGGGTTTTGGAGTTTTGGTGAACCATCACAGGGGGCACTAGGTTGCTAGGCGTTTTGGGCACGGGGGCCAGGATTCCTTACGGTATCCTGGAGCTACGGAGCCAGACATGTTGCTCCTAGCTGGCTGGGTTGTTCGTCAATTTTGGGCAGTGTAACACCCTGTTTCCCCCAGTTTGTAAAAATAACTGGATTGGCCAGAACTGTGGCAAACTCAGAAATGTGAATATGTGATGTGAATGGACCTTGTGGAAAAGGTCGATGAATGTGAATAACATTATGAATTTATATTGCAGGACTGCTNCCAGGATTCCTTACGGTATCCTGGAGCTACGGAGCCAGACATGTTGCTCCTAGCTGGCTGGGTTGTTAGTCAATTTTGGGCAGTGTAACACCCTGTTTCCCCCAGTTTGTAAAAATAACTGGATTGGCCAGAACTGTGGCAAACTCAGAAATGTGAATATGTGATGTGAATGGACCTTGTGGAAAAGGTCGATGAATGTGAATAACATTATGAATTTATATTGCAGGACTGCTGAGAGGGGATGTGCTAAAAAAGAGACCATGATGGCTGCAGAAAGACGGTGGAAGGCACCTGGAAAAGTGGTGTTAACTTCCACCGAGAATCAATACCGTATTTGGACTTCACTGGCCTGGAGAACCAAAAGCGGATCGCTGGCCCCGAATTAAATGTCTCGTAGGCTGGTAGGTAGATGGATCCTCAGGAATTAATGAGGGATGGGGAGGTGAACCACCCATCCGTAGAGCCGTCAGGCCTGACCAACGTGAGGGAAATTGCGCCACACGCAACCTCGCAAGAGGATAAGGCGTGGGGGAGAAGCGATTGGGGGCAGATGCGAGGGGAGGAAGAGAAATCTAGTGATATGCAGAGTGAGTGATATCAGAGAGGAAGGAGCGTAACCTTCGCTCATGGTCACTGGTAAATAGAGACGCAGTCTCACAACATCGTGGTCTCAACTCGGGGGTGGCTAGTGGTAAATCTGCTGGGAGTCCCTGAGCCTACGATTGGGTGGAAATGAGTACCCCTCTCAGCAATTGCATAACCCCTAGTGTTACTTTCTGATAAGTGTTTTGCCTTTGTCATATTGAAATATATGTATGCTGACATTTATGATCATAAGCTGTGAAATCGTGAATGACTTCATTATAAGAATGTCTGTATGGTATCTTGATCAGTACTGGTAGTTGCATGTTTATATGGAAAGACTACATGTGGCTTATGCTCTCTTAAATTTTTATTTATATGCATGTTGATCTAATTCAGACTTCATGCCTGGTTCTCGGGAGAGAGATACCCTTATCTACCTTAGATAGTACCCTGGGTAAACCTCCCCATAGAGATACCCTCCTTGAAAACAACATCAAGAACCTGGAAGGAGGACGTGAGGGTGCAAGGCCCTAAGAAATCCCTGATAAGTATCAAATCGACAGACAAGATCCCGTCGGGAGATCTGTGGTCACTCATGACCGTCAGATAAGAAGAATAAGCTGGAAAGATAAGTACCTTAACCTTGATAGGTGTTGATCAACGGACGAGATCCCGTCAAGAAACATGTGGTCACTCATGACCGTTAGATTTGGTAGGAGAAAGTAGGATGTTAAATGCCTTACCACCTTGTCTTTCTGTACCTTCGTGGATAGCGACGAAATCAGAATCGTAGATCCCCGAGGTCCATGAGAACATCTGGACCATTGATTTTTCCCCGTCCAGGAAGTCGGGGAAGAGTGCACAGGTTAGGAACCTGTCTGAGCCGTCAGATCTCGACTAGAAAACCCGACAGCCATTGGATCTGTCAGGAGATACTCGAGGGTTAAACCCCCAGTGGATAAGGGTGAAAGCCCCAAAATAGTTTTGGGTCATCCGATTAAAGGAGGCCACGTGTCATGAGATTTCCCATTTTGGAAAATCGGGAGCTAGGAATTTGGGAGTTCTAGTGACGAGAGATCGGGATGTTCCATGGTGGAAACCCCAAAGTAGTCATAGACTGACCGATTTCGGGAGGCTACGTGTCGAGAGATTACCCATTTCAAGAAATCAGGAATCAGGAACTCGGGAGTTCTGGTGACGAAAGATCGGGGCCTTCCATGGTAGAAACCTCGAAATAGATTTGGGTCATCCGATTAAAGGAGGCCACGTGTCATGAGATTACCCATTTCGGTAAATCGGGAGTTCTGGTGACGAGAGATCGGGATGTTCCATGGTGGAAACCCTGAAGTAGTCATAGACCAACCAATTTTGGGAGGCTACATGTCATGAGATTACCTATTTCAGGAAATAAAGAATCGAGGATTCGGGAGTTCCATTGACAAGAGGTCGGGCTCTCGCCTTGATAAATCCCAACTTATAATATCGAGACGTTAGCATGTGGTTAAGTCCCGATGAACGGACGAGATTCCTTCGGGGGATTTCAAGGTCTATAATGACCGTCAGATGTGGAGAAGAGATGTCAAATTTAATCCAAGGCGCGAATGCACCTTAGGGTAAGTGGTGGGCA
>JASDQU010109413.1:64230-77650 GCA_032191745.1 Picea mariana
GTAACACCCTATTTCCCCCAGTTTGTAAAAATAACTGGACTGGCCAGAACTGTGGCAAACTCAGAAATGTGAATATGTGATGTGAATGGACCTTGTGGAAAAGGTCGATGAATGTGAATAACATTATGCATTTATATTGTAGGACTGCTGAGAGGGTATGTGATGAAAAAGAGACCACGATGGCTGCAGAAAGGCGGTGGAAGGAACCTAGAAAGGTGGCATTAACTTCCACCAAGAATCAATACCGTATTTGGACTTCACTGGCCCGGAGAACCAAAAGCGGCTCGTTGGCCCCGAATTAAATGTCTCGGAAGCTGGTAGGTAGATAGATCCTTAGGAATTAATGAGGGATGGGGAGGTGAACCACCAATCCATAGAGTCGTCAGGCCTGACCAGTGCGAGGAAAATCATGCCACATGCAACCTCGCAAGAGGATAAGGCATGGGGGAGAAGCTATTGGGGTTAGACGCGAGGGGAGGAAGAGAAATCTGGCGATATGCAAAGTGAGTGATAGCAGAGAGGAAGGAGAGTAACCTTCGCTCCTGGTCACTGGTAAACAGAGACGCAGTCTCACAGCATCATGGTCTCATCTCGGGGGTGGCTAGTGGTAAATCCGATGGGAGTCGCTGAGCCTACGGCTGGGTGGAAATGAGTACTCCTCTCAGTAGTTGCATAACCCCTAGTGTTACTTTCTAATAAGTGTTTTGCCTTTGACATCTTGAAATATATGTATGCTGACATTTATGATCATAAGCTATGAAATCGTGAATGACTTCATTATAAGAATGTCTGTATGGTATCTTGATTAGTACTGGTAGTTGCATGTTTAAATGGAAAGACTACGTCTGGCTTATGCTCTCTTAAATTGTTATTTATATGCATGATGATCTAATTCAGACTTCACACCTGGTTCTCGGGAGAGAGATACCCTTATCTGCCTTAGATAGTACCCTGGGTAAACCTCCCCATAGAGATACCCTCCTTGAAAACATCATCAAGAACCTGGAAGGAGGACGTGAGGGCACAAGGCCCTAAGAAATCCATGATAAGTATCGAATCAACGGACGAGTTCCCGTCGGGAGATCCGTGGTCACTCACGACCATCAGATAAGAAGAAGAAGCTAGAAAGATAAGTACCTTAACCTTGATAGGTGTTGATCAATGGATGAGATCCTACCGGGAAATCTGTGGTCACTCATGATCGTTAGATTTGGTAGGAGAAAGTAGGATGTTAAATGCCTTACCACCTTGTCTTTTTGTACCTTCGTGGATAGCGATGAAATCAGGATCGTAGATCCCCGAGGTCCATGAGAACATCTGGACCATTGATTTTTCCCCATCCAGGAAGTTGGGGAAGAGTGCACAGGTTAGGAACCTGTCTGAGCCATCAGATCTCGGCTGGAAAACCCGACAGCCGTTGGATCTGTCAGGAGATACTCGAGGGTTAAACCCCCAGTGGATAAGGGTGAAAGACCCGAAATAGTTTTGGGTCATCTGATTAAAGGAGGCCACGTGTCATGAGATTTCCCATTTCGGGAAATTGGGAGCCGAGAATTCGGGAGTTCTGGTGACGAGAGATTGGGATGTTCCATGGTGGAAACCCCGAAGTAGTCCTAGAATGACTGATTTCGGGAGGCTACGTGTCAAGAGATTACCCATTTCGGGAAATCGGGAATCAGAAACTTGGGAGTTTTGGTGACGAAAGATCGGGGCCTTCCATGGTAGAAACCCTCAAATAGATTTGGGCCATCCGACTAAAGGAGGCCACGTGTCATGAGATTACCCATTTCAAAAAATCAGGAGTAGGGAACTCGGGAGTTCTGGTGACGAGAGATCAGGATGTTCCATGGTGGAAACCTCAAAGTAGTCGAAGACTAACCAATTTCGGGAGGCTACATGTCATGAGATTACCCATTTCGGGAAATCAAGAATCGGGGATTCGGGACTTCCGTTGACAAGAGGTCGGGCTCTCACCTTGATAAATCTCAACTTAGAATATCGATACGTTAGCATGTGGTTAAGTCCCGATGAACGGACGAGATTCCTTCGGGGGATCTCAGGGTCTATAATGACCGTCAGATGTGGGGAAGAGACGTCAACTTTAACCGGGGCATGAATGTGCCTTAGGGTAAGTGGCGTGCAGATCTGGACGACCAAGGTCCACCCGCCCAGATCTATGGCTGAGGCTTCATTCCAGAGCCCCCTTGCTGTTCTGCCTTTAGCGGTGGTGGGGGGGGTCCGGAATCGAATGTGCAACTCGGGAATGGTCAGGATCTATTCGCCTTAATCAACGACATTCAGGCGAATTTCGGACCCCCCTTGCCATTCTGCCTTTAATGGGGGGTGGGGGGTCCGGAATGGTGTGGCATGTGATGTGGGGCCCATCTCCTGTCACGTCGCCCACCGTGTCGTGTTTCCCCTCTCACCACCTGTACTCCACTCAACCGTGCGACAGGGCCATTCCTAATGGCCATCTGCTAACCCTATAGAGATTTGTCCCTATTGGCCAGTTGCTAGCCCTGCCGGGGTTCGGCGGTTGCAGAGTCGAACGATTCGACATCACTATAGCGCTGAGGCACGAAATACAAAGAGGCACCACAATTATTTGACCTGTGATCATGACCCGCAATCACATGGGAATAGAGAGAGAAAGAGCTAGCTTGCGCTAGGCCTCCGTAGGTAATTCAGAGGCTCTGATTTTGCAAAAATCAACAAAAACCTATGATTATGGTAGTGGGTATGTGACAGGCAGGGTTTGGTCAGTGCATCAGGCTGGGCAAAGCAGCAGGGAAAGGACAACCAGCTTAGCAGGAATTAGCATCAGAGCAGAGGTATTTTTTTTATTTTGTTAAGTAATTCTTATTCTATTATGAAATTGTTGTTCATTAATTAATTTGACATGCTTATATGCTGAATGAAAGAAATTACTTAGTCTTTCTGCGTAGAAGTAATCTCATCTGTTTCAATTTATGGATTTTAATAGACTTAAATTAATTTGGTCCCTACACATGGTATCAGAGCTTCAGTTGAAGCATTGGAGCCTTAAGGGCCTACCTACCTGCCTACACAACTTAGGAATGGAACTGTAGCCACCCATCCTCTTGAATCTGGACTGAAAGCTAAGCTATGCATCCTATAAATAGCCCTGAAACTCTCAAAAAAATATAAATAAATAAATAAATAAAAATAAAAGCAAGAAGCATTGTCTTCCTTTACAGACTATAAATATATATATATAATATCAACCTTTACAGACTATAAAAAAACAACAACAAATATATAATATCAACCTTGACGAATATCGAATTCACTTAATTCACCAAAATATACCTGAACTACAACTTTGTTCCAAATCAAACTCTGTATTCCATTCTAAAAATAAAATAAAAATAATATAAATAGAATTTACAGGTCTAATCTACTACTTTTGAAATTGAATTTTCAAAATTATCAAAGACAAAACTAGATAGAATCTGTTTCCTAGCCAACTCATAACGCCCACCCTGACATAACCCATTAGGATTAAATAGATCATTAGGAATAAATAGATAAATAATTGTAACTATAATTCTTTCCATAAGATTTTGACCCACTAAAATCAAAATAAACTAGAAAATTCCATTACTGAATTATTCACTTACAGAATTAAAACAAAAAAAAAATATACGATATTGTTAATCTATTTTGATTAATTCCAAATACCAAATTTGATTCAAAAAAAAAAAAAGTTGGTCTCTGTAGCATTTTGAACACACACTCATGGTGGCAGAGCTACCAGAGAACCCACACTTATTGCTACACAGAACACGACCTTCTGGAGGTTTTTCGCCCCTATCCTCCCCCATATTCTTCCATCTTTCTTGTGCCATTAAAACCCTTGTAGGAAAGATGCCAAGAGGAGAAGAAAATAGTTGTTGGCTCTAAGGTTAATATCCAGCTCACAAACTAAGCGCACCTGCCATACATAACACACGAGTTAGCACCTGCAACATGACACACAAAGTCTACTAATAGAGAGCCAAAGTCCACCAAGGTTAGTTCCCATGCAAGGCACCAACGAGGAACCACAACTAGACAAAATACTATGTCCAACCACCCTTAGAAGTTCAAAATCCTACGGTCCAAGCTTCTCACCACCATAACTCTTCTCTTCATTAGAACCGGAATTAACCCCATCAGAGTCTTCATGCAAAGAAGCTTGGAATTCATGAGCTTCAGAAAGAGAACCTGTCTCTTTAGTCTTTATGAATATCTCGCCAGTTACAATTTTCCTCTTCCTTGAACTTGCTGAGCTGCCTATCAATACCGGGGCAAGGCGAGGGACCAACCAGTGAATGAGATCGATCATAAATCACCTCGGGATCCTCACTTCATAGAAACCCTGGGGCTGACCATTTCATTGAAGCCTTCGCTTGAGTAGGCGAAGGCTAGTCCGACAGAATGGGACCAAACACCTCAAAAAATAAATCAAAATCCTCATTCTCGCTGTCAGATGGCGTAATCGGTTGCAAAGATAGAGAATCCAGAGGTAGTTTCGGGTGTGAAAGAAGAGCCAGCCTTGGTCACCTTGATTGATTTGGTTGGAGTTCAGGAAAACAGTACAGACGCGTGGTGCACAATAAGAATTCGTGAGCTCACTTGACACATTGGTGTGCTTTGGTTGTTCTAGATCTTCAAGGTGATTAAGATTTGGAGAAAAGATAAAATAAATACGGTATAGACACGGGTGATAAGCGTTCCGGCCAGGGAAGCAACCTCAGGTCCGCCTGCAGATTCGTGGCATGGAGGGAATACGGACAGAAGCCCGACCTTGATTTACAAGGATAATGGAACACCCAAACCCCCTGTAAAACCATGGCTACATAAATGAACACCAACCGGGAACGCTTTAATTTTAAATACAACAACAATTTCGGCCAATTTAGGAACACCGAACAACAATGTCCAGAAGAAAAAAAAAATCGCCCTTGTTTCCTGAATAACAGGAAACCAAGGCTGGGTCTGATAGGCCCAAACTCATTAAGAAAATTCCCTGACAAAGGAACAGGAAACCCCTGTACAAATCAAGATGGAAAAGGAAAAATTAAACAATTAAAAAAAAATTACGAAGCCGTTTCCAAGTATAAGAAACTGAGACCAGATCTAGGATTCACAGAGTTTCAGAAACAACAAATAACAAAAAAAAAATCATCTGCAAAAACATCTGGCCTTTCTCGAGCTCCACACCATTGATAATGCCTCCTCTTCCTCTTTAATTTGAGCTGCAAAAAGCACATAACCACCTGAAATCTGATACTCTCACCGTGCAAGTGAATCCCTGGGTGAACACCGCTGCCTTTGGTAGATACAGAGTTGGTTGTCTCCTCTAGATCCCCTTTCGAGAAGAAAACCTCTGTCGCAGTTGCAGAAGGGGGAGAGGTGACAGAGGAGGTAATGAGCGTTGTAGAGTGTGTGTAGGGTTTGTTTTTTGTTTGAGCATGTAGGGTTTTTTTTTAGTAAATGAGAACCCTGGGGAGAAGGGCACATGGGCCTCATGCACCCACGATGCCCGACTTCAAATGAAAAAAAAAAATTATTTAATTATTTTTAATTTCTTTTAAAATTCCTCTTATTTAATTTATTTTTTATTTATTAATTCTTTTAAATTTCTTTTAAAGATTTTTAAAAAAATGTACTTATAAAAAAAAAGATATAATATTAATATATAAAAAAAAATATTAATAAATAAAGTTAAAAAAAAATAAAAAAAAATTTGAAATGTTTTGGAAGTCTATGGGTTTTGAACCCATGACCACCCACCAAGCCCAAGCCTTAAGAAATGACCAAACACCAACGTGCCACACATATCACTTTTACAAAATAAATTCACATGTAAATAATTTAATTATCAGTAGTAGTAAAGTGTTATCCCAAAGTATAATCTATGATTATCCAAGTGCCAAGCTCATGAGACCATGCACATAACTCATTGAGCCAATCGCCAAGTCCTTCCATTCCATTCCATTCCACCAGTCAAAGCCAAGCACTAAGCTCCAATGCCTGAAAGCCACTCTACAATCCTCAAGACTCGCACCTGCAGCCACCGAGACACACAATTCAACGCATATGTACAACGCGCCAAGGAAAGCTCACGAGTCAAGCATCGAAGGATAACCTTAGACTCATTTCATTGACATTAGGTTGGAATTCACCTTATTTAGTTGTAAACGCAAAGTATAAGGACTTAGAAAGAGATAAGCGGGAGGGGATTTCATGCACGCTAGGAAAGTAAGCTAGAGGAATTGGCGAGTATGGCGCAAAGCTAGCGTAGCTACGAGGCAAGAGGAGTCAATAGTTTTCTTAGGTGAGAACATAAAGCTTAGATTCTTAACCCTAACCTATCCAATCCCCTACAGAGAGTAACATCTGTTTACAGACAAATAAAGAAAAACTTACGCCTAACCCTGTTTTCTAGTTAAGTTGCGCAAATGTGAAACGTCCTTGAACTCACCCTGACAACTTTGGGTGATGTAGGTTAAATCATACAGGATGGTTAGGACTCGAAGGAATCGAGGCAGAGGAGCATCGTCACAGGCACTGCCAACGCCACCACCACCATCGTCGGAACTAGCTCTCATACTGCACTCGTTGGAGGCCATAAATGAGACTTTAAAGGGGCGACAACTAGTAGGGACCAAAGTGGAACCCCCACCATCTGGAATGGGTAATCCAAAAGCATCGAGGGATTCAGGGGGAGGACCTCTGCCCGAAGACATCACTCGAGAATTGCAGAAGATCAAACTTCTGGAGTTTGCCGGGGGTTGCGCCAGTGAACGTGCGGAAGCATGGTTGGAAGGTATGACAAGGTGTTTTTCCTTAAGGGACTCTGCATCCAACTCAAAGGCAAAGATAGCAATTTTTCAGTTAAGAGAAAATGCCTTGAACTGGTGGGGCAACCTGGAAAGACAAATGCATCTTACTCCAGACACAATATCTTGAGAAATTTTTGAGGAGAGGTTCTGAAGGAAATATGTGCCAGCTTATTATGAGGAACAGTAGGTAGGAGCGTTTCATGCACTAGTACAGGGAATCAGAACTGTAGAAGAATATGAGATTAGGTTTATGGAATTGGTCAAATATGTTTCATATATGGATAATGACCAACGACAGGTAGAGCACTTCGTCTATGAATTAAACCCTAAGATAAGAGATATGGTGCAGATGTGGAAACCGTCTTCAGTAGCGGAAGCTGTGGAAAATGCGCGTTATGCGGAGGAACACATGAACTTAACCGGAGGTATGAGACCGACCTTTTTGCATCGTCTTGGATTTGTGTGGAAGGCCCCTATGACATTTTCTAGGGGAGGGAGCTCAAGGCCACCTCCATATGGTAATAGAGTCGCACCAAGGACAGTAGCTGCAAGGATTTCAATGGCAGCGAGTGCAACATCTCGTTCATCACCAACGACACAGACAGGTCCACAACCATCTCATGGAACAGCTAGTAGGGGTAGGGGTTCCAAGGGAAGGAACTCATTTCAAAGACAGTCACATAACAGTGCGCAGGTTCAATCCCATGTTACTTGTTGGGGATGTGGAGGACCCCATTACCAGCGTTACTGCCCAGAGTTACAATCAGGATTCGCGCATAGAGAAGGAAAGGCCCCGATGGGAAGAGCAGGTAGCAGCCACCAGATTTACGTAGCGGTTAATAATCACTAGGCCGAACATCAATCCATGGTGGTGGAGTCATCAGGTACGCTAAATATTATCAATGTTAAGGTTTTATTTGATTCTGGTGCGAAAGATAGTTTCATTTCACCCTCTGCATTAGAAAAGAGTGGGTTGGCAGCCTACGAGCGCGATGACTTTAAACAAGTCAAGATGGCCTCGGGGGAAAAAAAAGTGGTAGGACCTAGTGTTGATAATTGTATAGTAGACCTGGGAGTGTGTACTACCAGGTTGAAGGTATACGTCACTACTCTTGGGGTGTATGACCTAATCATTGGAATGTATTGGTTAGAAGCTCATCGAGTTTTGGTAGATTGTTTCGCAAAAAGGGTTCTCTATTTAGATGACGGAGGAAGGCTAGTCGAGATACAGGGTGTACGGAGAAAGGTGTCATTACGCTTTATCTCAACTATGAAGGTTAAACGATGCTTGAGGCAAGGGTGTCGACTATATGTAGTGGAAGCAGTGAATGAAAGGAAGGGACCCTCATTAGATCAGTACCTGGTATTGTCAGAATTTAAGGATGTTTTTCCGAATGAGTTACCAGGGTTACCTCCTGAGAGGGAGCTTGATTTTACTATTGAGCTAAAACCTAGTGCAGAACCAATTTTCAAGACCCCGTATCGGATGACAGTGCTAGAAATTTGTGATTTGCAAATGCAGTTGAAGGAGTTGTTAGACTTAGGGATAATAAGGCCGTGTGTTTCACCTTGGGTGCACCAGTAATTTTTGTAAAGAAGAAGGATGGTTCCTTATGATTGTGTATAGATTACAGGGACTTGAACTATGCTATAGTGAAAAATAGGTACCCAATGCCGTGAATAGATGACCTCTTCGATCAGATGAAAGGAGCAGCGGTATTCTCAAAGATCGATTTGCAATCCGGGTATCATCAGTTAAGGATTAAGGAAGGCGATATCCCAAAAACTGCCTTTCGAACTTAGTTTGGACATTACGAGTTTGTCGTAGTACCTTTCGGATTGACCAATGTGCCAGCAGTATTCATGAGCCTCATGAATGGCGTATTCCGGAAGTACTTAGACCATTTTGTACAAGTCTTTCTAGATGACATCCTCATCTATTCCAAGAACAAAAGAGAACACAAGGAACACTTGCGAGTGGTGTTGTCCTGCCTTAGGGAGAAAAAATTGTATGGGAAGTTGTCAAAGTGTTCCTTCTTCCAGAAAGAAATTCACTATTTAGGTCATATCATTTCCGGTGAAAGAATCTCTATGGACCCAGAAAAGGTAAAGGCCATTATGGAGTGACTAGTGCCGAAAAATGCCCATGAGGTGAGAATCTTCATGGGGATAGTAGGTTATTATCGAAGATTTGTGGAGGGGTTCTCCAAAATAGAAAAACCCATCACCAGTTTGTAGTGCAAGGGGGTCAGGTATGAATGGACAGAAGAATGTGATAGTGCATTCATTNGAAGTTGTCAAAGTGTTCCTTCTTCCAGAAAGAAATTCACTATTTAGGTCATATCATTTCCGGTGAAAGAATCTCTATGGACCCAGAAAAGGTAAAGGCCATTATGGAGTGACCAGTGCCGAAAAATGCCCATGAGGTGAGAAGCTTCATGGGGATAGTAGGTTATTATCGAAGATTTGTGGAGGGGTTCTCCAAAATAGAAAAACCCATCACCAGTTTGTAGTGCAAGGGGGTCAGGTATGAATGGACAGAAGAATGTGATAGTGCATTCATTGAGCTTAAGAGGTTACTAACTAGTGCGCCAATTCTACGAGTGTCGGATATGGAAAAGGACTTCATAGTCTGCACGGATGCCTCAAAGCAAGGGTTGGGGGTCATGCTAATGCAGGATGGAGGAGTGATAGCTTATGCATCAAGGAAGTTGAAGAAACATGAAGAGCTATACGTGACTCATGATTTAGAGTTGGCAGCTGTAATGCTAGCTCTGAAACTTTGGAGGCACTATCTTGTGGGGCGAAACATTGAGCTCAAAACGGACCATCAAAGTTTAAAAAATCTCTTCACTCAAAGGGATCTGAATGCTAGGCAAAGGCGATGGAGTGAGTTTATGAGTGAGTACGATTTTGGTATTTCATACATCAAGGGAAAGGAAAATGTGGTTGTGGATGCCTTGAGTAGGAGACCACGTGTCTTCTCCTTGGTGCCCTTAAAAATCAATCTGAGGGAACATGTGTTGACGCAACTCCAAGGAGATAGTTGGTATTTAAAGGTTACTTCAAACCTCCAGAGTGGAAGGCAATTAGACCCAAAGTATGAAGGATATAGTTTGGAAGCAAACGGACTGTTGAGATATCAAGGAAGGATGTACATCCATGAAAATGGGGATATTCGAAGCATCATACTGAAGGAAGCCCATAAAGCACTTTATTGTGCACATCCGAGTGTGAAGAAGATGTACGTAGACATGAGGAAGCTCTTCTTCTGGGTAGGCATGAAGCGTGATGTAGTCCATTTCGTCGCCAAATGCCTAGAGTGTCAACAAGTGAAAGATGACCACTATCACCCGACAGGCCTCCTACAACCACATGATGTTCCTATGTCCAAGTGGGAAGTCATCTCTATGGATTTTGTTGTGGGGTTGCCGCTCACATCTCATAGACACAATGCCATTCTTGTGATAGTTGATAAGTTAACCAAGAGTGCTCATTTTATTCTGGTTAGAGACACTTACGATGTCACTGATGTGGCACATGTGTTTGTAAGCGAGGTTATCCGTTTGCACGGGATACCTAAGAAGATCATTTCAGATAGGGACTCCAGATTCACCTCTAGGTTTTGGACAAGTTTGTAGTCAGCGTTGGAGACTCAGTTGAACTTAAGCACAGCTTATCATCCTGAAACAGATGGGAAAACTGAGAGAGTAAATCAAGTCATGGAAGACATGCTCAGGATGTATGTCATGGATAATCAAAACCAGTGGGAGAAGTACCTACCTTTGGTAGAGTTTGCCTACAATAACAATTTTCATAGCTCCATCGGAATGCCACCCTACGAAGCTTTGTATGGAAGGCCATGCAGAATGCCATTGAGTTGGGATAGACTAGAAGACCGAGTAACAATTGGTCTAGAATTGATTCAAGAGATGGAGGAATAGGTGATTCATATTAGGCAAATACTAAAGGAAGCACGGGATAGGCAGAAAAGTTATGCAGATGCACACAGGACCGATCGAAGTTATGAAGTGGGAGACCAGGTTTTCATTCGTATCAGGCCTAATAAGAGTACCATATGGTTCGGGAAGGGAACAAAGTTGTCACCTTGATTTATAGGACCATTCAGAATCCAAGAGAAAATTGGACCTGTTGCCTATCATCTCGTACTGCCACCCCACTTGCATAAAACTCATAATGTATTTCATGTATCTGTTTTACGTCATTATCTTGCTGATGAATCACATAAACTAAATTGGAAGGAATTGCAGGTATCGAACGTGGTAACTCTCACGGTAGAACTGTTACGCATATTGGACTGTAGAGTTTGACAACTAAGGAATCGTCTGGTAGACCAAGTTAAGGTCCAGTGGGACAAGTATAGTCCAGGATCTACTACTTGGGAGGACGCCGAAACACTACGATGAGATTATCCCTCACTTTTTTTGACCACCTCGAGAATATGTTTCTCGAAGGTTGGGTTTATGTAACACCACCTTTTGACTTAGACAGCCAGGATTACCTGAGGCCTACTTATATTATTTTCTATTCATAGTGAAACTGTTAAATGATACACTTAAACTTTTAAGACATATGAACCTTTATGAATGTTATATGTATTTGAATAATGATGGATATGATGCGATATATTGTGAGAATGTAAATTTTATGAATGTTTAAATGTTATTGATGATGATGGATATAATGTAATCTACTATGTGAATGTAAATTTTATGAATGTTTAAATGTTATTGATGATGATGGATATGATGCGACATATTGAGTGAATGTGAATCCTGTGAAGGTTTAAATGCTATTAGAATGATGTTGGATATGATGCAATCTATTTGGTAAATGATAATTTTATGAATGGGTGTCAAAATTGAATTATGGGATATTAGGAGATCTATTTCTAACTTGAAAACTTTGATGTTAAGTTATTGGTACGAGGATACCGAATTGAAATGATGATTGTATGCAATTACATGATGATAATGCATAGAAATGTATGAGTTTGTGTTACAGACTAATCTGCAGGTTATGGGCTATGAAATAGCCAAGGGATAATGATGATGAGAGTGGATGTCATGACCACTAGCTGAGAAACATTAGGGTATGAATATTTGTATGTGAAATTATATTAGTTTGGATGCATTGCTATGATATGTGGACCAGTGCAGGATTTTAGGTGATGAGACTGCCCAAAACCGAATAAACGATGACAAAACTCCCAACAACATGGTGCCACTATATATTCCATTGTAGGGTGTGGACCCTAGTTATGATTAGGAGTGATCAGGGGATCAAATTTTGCTCAAAAATTCAAAGTGCTCAGAATCACTTCAAACCGGACGAGAGCGTAGGCCTCATTGTTTCGAACCCAACACAACTTGTTTTGTCTCAAACGGACGTCGGGAGTGAGAGATATTGCAATCTGTTCGGAATGTCAAACAGGCAAAAAAAAAATGCTGACTGTACAGTCCGTACAGGCTGATGTTGCAGGGCCGTACGACCATATGAAAACATGGCATATGATGATGTGGTAGATTCTGATTGGCATGCGTGGTCGAATCGGAATGTGACATGTGGCATTTTGTTGGTTAATGGTAAGGTGCCACGTGGCCCAGTCATGGGCTGCCATGTGGCACCCCTTTATTGGCTTTTGGTTGTTATGTAAAATTATATTGGAGTCCATGGGGTTCGACCCCTAGACCTCCCCTCCACATAGTGCCTTCACCAAGACCGTTCGACCAATGGACCACCGGTTGTGACTTAATATATATGTGAGTTCAATTGTATTTAAATTCAAAGTATGTGACTGTTGGCGGGGGGTCGGGCCGGGGCTTAGTCCCGTCCCGTGGTCATTTGTTTTTCAATATGCCCATGCCATATTATATCACCCAACGGTTGGTGCATGGGGTTTAACACATAGCCTGTGATTTTTGTTAACTCATGTGCCCACGACCGGAGCGTGGGGAAGTTAAACGGTTAAGTTTTAAGCCTGAGGTCATATTATGACCCACCATGTGCCCAGGTGCTAGGCGGTTAGTGGTTGGTGCACCCATAACCGTCCTACAGTTTGCACCATTGGCATGGTTGCACCCGGTGCTGGGTTTTTACGCTATATATTGCGTGTGTGCCAGGTTCATTCAACAAGGGTGCGTTTTGTAGATGTAGAGACAACAAGCTTAAAGGGGGGACTTCCAGGAGGCCTACTTCTTCATTTTTCGACCGATTTTGGTGCCAAAAAAGCCCAGCTAGGGGTTTTTGGATTCTCTGAATCCATTGGAGCAGTCGCTTGGTTAGTTTGAGCATTGTAAGACATGATTTTGAGAACTCTGAACATTTAATAATAATGATCCATTGGAAGCTGGACCAGGAGATGTAGCCCAAGAGAGGGGTGAACTCCTTTATCAATTGTTGTGTTTTATGTGCTTATGTTCATTGATTATGCTGCTGTCTATGTGTATTTTGCATAAGTAATCCTTAAATTTATGTGTTGCAAAGTTGATCCATTTGCTTTTAACACATAACATTTACTTGCAATAATTTCAAGATTTTCAAGTCTT
>JASDQU010109414.1:52140-65028 GCA_032191745.1 Picea mariana
ATTTGAAATGTTTTCAAGATCGCATTTAGAAATAATTCATTCAAGATTTTTTGGAGATTCTTTACCTTTAATGATCTTGATGGAGTGGTCTTCAACATATTCTTTCAATATGTCTCCTCTAGCTTTAGCCATAGATCCTTGGTGGAAGTGCATTGTCCTATGCTCTCTTTGATAGGGCTTGAGAGTCCACTAAGAATGGTCTTGAGAGCCAATGCATCATTCTTATTTCCTTCCCTTTGAGCTGCAAACTTTGACTTGTTCTTCAAAGGAACTGATCCACCAATGGCTGCCTTCCAAATCGCAGCTCCCATTGTCTTCAAATGTAATCTCATCTCTATTCTTGTTGACGGGTGAAATTGACCGCTCGTCAACTGGAGGGGTGGATCCGGTCTGGAGTTGTCTAAATAAACCAAGCCGTTTGGATTAATCCACTCCGATGGGTTTAGCGGCTTTGTTGGCCGATCTAAGTCTGTATAATCATCAGTCCATAGTCTCTGTTCTCCCAATAGTGATGGATTGTTTACAAAAAATAATAAGTATATAAAGGCCACAGGATGAAACATTCCTTGTGGAAATCATCAAAATTGTTTGCACAAAATATGGGAACAATCTCCCAAATTGCTATTCCTATCTAACACTAACAACCTAATCCAAAACTGTGTAAAAAAAAGCATGTTCTAAAATGCCATTATCGATCCAATTCCTATTGGAATTCGTGTGTACCTGTAGATGCACAAAAATAAACAATTTTAGATTGTGTTTAATTGAAAAATCAACAGAAATTCAAATTTTATGACTAGCTATAGAATCTCATGATTCTGTAGCTAGTCATTATTCACAAACAGAATCGTATTGAATCACTTTAATCATAACAGAAATATATGTGATTTATCAAACAAATCCTTTATACTAATTCAAAGCAACAAAATCGTTTTGAAATCATTTTTGAAACATCATACCTTGGTTTCATGGATACGATCTGTTCAAGCTATTTTCGAATTAACAATGGTAGTGGTTGCCTCTACATTTTTGAACACGACGGAGCCTGTGTTCTTTTGCCTCTTATCATAAGCTTGCAATCTGTCATTTTCCTTGGTTAACACAGTCACCCGGTCCTCCAAGGACTTGATTCGGGATTGCAACAGAGGGACATCTGTATAGTATCATTCGAGCCATGAGTTGCATTCATTGCATTGTGTTTGATCAGGCGGTGTCATTACAGGTGAGGAATCTTTTAAATTACCATGGGTTCCACTGTCAAACTTGATCCCAGGGAAGTTGGGGTCATCTTTAAGGCACGGTGGGAGGTTCGATATGTAGTCATAGGTTTCAACAGAACAAAGGCCGTGAGAGTATGGGTACTCCTCGGTCAGAATCGCTCGATTTCATAATCCAAATCTTCACTCAATACAATTGGTTTCTGATCTGTGTTTTGTTTAGGCTTATTGTGAGCACACCTTAATAACCAGTGTGAAGCCTTCTTACCCTTTCTATTGACATCGGTATTACCCTTGCCCTTTTTTCTTGCAGGCCTCTTAACAGGCTTAACACTATCTTTTGAACATGAGTCAGGCAGGGTGTCGGGTAGGTCGAGGGTTCAACAACGGGTAAGAGTGTAGGAGGGGGCACGACAAGCCCGACAAGGGTTTCAGTGACCACATTTTTATCCACTTGACCAAATTCAGGACTGGCAAAGCCATTCCTCAACAAGAAAGCTTCCCAACAGTCTCCACTCAACCTCAAATGATGGACTATGACAATTTTTATCAAACAGTGGTGGAAGAGGCTGGAGTCGACCTTCTCCCTCTTAAATCATTTAGCCATTTTATACAAGCTACGAAGGAAGACATGTGGCATATTCAAAGGAAAATCTATAAAACTCATAAGTAGTCGTAGGTGGTATAGGAACACTAAACCATATCTACCTTCACATGTAATTAATTTCTTAATAATGGCCAACAAATCATGCCACCTAGACTTAAGGGCTGTGACCGGAATACCTTTGTCACAACTGTTGATTTTCCTTGAGGTAAACAGAAGCGGCCATGGCACTTCATCCACCTTCGAATTCTTAAACCATTTATGCCCCTTAGCTGGCAAACCAGTGGCTGAGCTGAGGAATTGCTCGTTCAATTTGAGTTGGATGTCCCCAACTTTGGCCCTGCATCCATCAAATGTGAGGGAAAATTGTTGAGCGACTGCGAGGTTGAAACCCTCGAATTTCTCAATGAAAACTAACCATTTGTTCCTCTCCAGGTCTTCTCGGGCATTATCAAATAACAGCAATGTTTGGACGCCCTTGGGTTCTATGTGCACTACAGGAGCTATAGCAGATAGCACACAGTCAACAGGGTAATCGGTGAGGGGGTTTGACAGGGTATACACAGGACCAATTGCTCGCAGGTTTTCCCAAAACAAGCAGAGGTAGCCTGAAGTGCAAGGAAATTGTTAATGCTTGTGCGTGAAAGGGTCGTGGAGTGAATTGAAACCATGCAAAACTATCATCTTTGCATGTACAATCGACGACGCCTTGGTAATAGTTTCATTCAAATCACAATCCAAAGTATTGTAAAGCAAAAGTCAAATGGATTATCACATAATCGCATAACCAAAACTCGATCCGAATGTTTAAATCAACAATAGCATTCATATGATTTGAAAGAAACCACTATATCGAACATTGCACAAGGATTTAATCACAAAGTTAATGCGTTCTATGAAACCATTGCACCAAGGAATTTGATCAAAGACAACAGAATATCATATCACCATTGCATCAAGGATTCAATCAAAGACACCAGAATATCATATCACCATTGCATCAAGGATTCAATCAAAGACACCAGAATATCATTGCATCACAAACTTATAAATCAAAACCATATTAACAAAAGTCAAATGCAAAGTGAGTAAAGGTTTGGTGTTTTGATAAATGTATGACCAATAGTGAGTTGGAGGTAAAAGAGTTATGACAACATAAACAAAAAGATCTGTAATAATCGAAAGATGATTTTAACGCTATCAACATGACTTCCAACTCAAGGTTTTCACGCTTGCATTCATGAAATTAAAACGAAAGTCGGGTGTGCGAAAGAGAAAGATAATAGTGTCATTTCGTTTAAAGAATTCCGACGAGTATTGAGGGTTCAAAACCCTTGTGTAGGCAGCTTATAAGGAAAAGATAAGAATTGCAAAATGGCTACCAACAATTCTCCAAGTAGAATAGTTTTCCTCATAAAGGATTGGAACTTCATCATCCATTTGTGTGTCTATGGATCTCCTTCAAGCTTGTTAAGGCTTGTAGTGAAGGCTCACTCTAATACCAATTGTTGGACACACCTACCACACTTAGAGGGGAGGTGAATGAGTGTGGGGCTCTTTTTACAAAAACTTCCTTCTTACACAAAAATTATTAGTTAACATTCAACTTTTACTCATTACTCATTGTTGTCATTTATAACCAGTTAGACATGAACATATGTCAGTAGCATATATCAGCAACATAGATCATCAATAAGTCATCACCACAAGGAACACAAAGAACACAAGATGTATGTACAATTTTCTTTTTATTATGGACTACAATCCTTGGGGTTTTTCAGCAACAACTGAATAGAGTACAACTCTACAAGAGCACCAGCTCTATAATGAAAGACTCAGCTTACACCCTCAGCACCAACTAAGATGAGGCAACAATCCTCAACAGATATCAATCTGCAACATGTATGTGACCTGTCAGTAGTGCAGCACGTGTGTGTACACGCCCTGGCTCACTACTGCCCGCATATATATGTGGACAATATATACAGCAACCTACGTATGCCTTCTAAGCTATAAGGGTTTATCCTTTTCTCATCACACACTCAGATCCTCTGCAACCTGCAAGCATAATTTCTGTTGTCTTCCACTGTCCAAACTTACCACAACACATCCAAGATCTCCAATAGCTTACTGATGCTCCACAACCAATCAATATGAATGCTAACTCAATAATGTATAAGAAACTAGTATACCATAGCAATCATATCACAACTGAACCACAAGAGTACTACTCACTCCATCAATTAGCATAAACCACATCACAACATCTATACGAATAATTCCCTAATCATTCACAACACAAAAAGAAATACTATCCATCAAGACAATAATGTAACCATACCAGTGTCTCAGTGACAGATCTGAGCCCATAGAATGCAGATCTGGAACCTGCTTCAGTCTTCAACTGCCAGTCATCAGCTCAAACAAAAATCTTCATGATTTTATCCAATGTACGCACCCTATCCTCATACAGCCCGCGTATGTACGCGTCCTGACCCATTACAGCCTGTGTACACCTCAGAAACTAGGGTTTCTGAAGCTCCGAGAATTTTTTCGTCAAGATCTTTGATATTTCCGAAACTTTGATGAGTCCATGAGATCCTTCTCACACTCTCTTTCTCAGAATAGATCTTCAATCATGCTCAATAAATCCACACCAAAGATGCTCTCACAAGAAGCTCTCCATCAACACTCAAAAATAATCTCACAAGAAGCTCTCCATTAATCCACAAAAAGGATGTCTTACAAGAGACCATTGCTATCTTATTTATACTTTCATCCTATAGGTCACTTAACCCATTTCTAGCTCACTTAACCTCTTTTCCTTATTTTAGGGTTAACCTACTTTCCATGAATAGAAAGTTCTCCAATACTTTATCATTTAAATATTCCTTCTTGATTTTGTCACTTCTCTTTATCATTTAAATCATTTTTCTTGATTTTGTCACTTCACTTTATTATTTAAATAATCCTTCTTGACTTTGTCATTTTAATTTATCATTTAAATAATGATTTCTTCTTTTCAAGAACTT
This sequence comes from Picea mariana, assembly GCA_032191745.1. Lineage (NCBI taxonomy): Eukaryota > Viridiplantae > Streptophyta > Pinopsida > Pinales > Pinaceae > Picea > Picea mariana. Next base: position 56,994 of record JASDQU010109414.1, read on the forward strand.
TGACTTCTTTGACCATTTGGGGCTTCAAGCCAACATATGGGGGTCCTCCAACTTCATAAATCCATAACTCTAAAACCACGAGGAGTTATGTGACATTCCACATACCACCGGAAATGGCATGACAAGCACTATCCATCTAGGATAGTTTCACCAATAACTTCATTGATATTCATCTCATTATTCCACATACAAGCATGGGTTATCCATCCACACTTCAAGGATAACTCAACTGTAAAGCGTCTTCCCATGAGGGCTTTCACCATAAGGGGATCACTTTGGAGTTCATCCATTTGTGTACCTTATCAACCATGATAAGACCATTACATCAATCCAACTATGCATCATGTATTAATGACAACTCATTGATCCATATTCATCGTATCAATGACAACTTATTGATCCATCTTCATCTATGCATTCGCATCAAGGAAAATACATATTACATTTGACATCAAACATCAATCAATCAATCCTTTGGCATCAATCAATCACTTGACATTAATGACAACATGATCCAATAATCTCCTCTTGACATCAATCAATGACAACAATAAATCAACCATTGGCATCAATGAAAACATGATCCAACAGGAAGGATCTAGCATTGCTAGGATCCACCTCGGAGTTTTGCGAGTTGGGAAAATCAAGGTGACTCGCAGTGGATCACCCAAAACACGAAATTGTGAAATGCCTTTTTGGATAGGTGTCTAATCATAGCTCATGGTCACGTGAAAGGAAGGGGCTTATCAAGAAAAGCTAGCGCCTACTGTGAAGTTTTTCTCAGGAAGGGAAAAGCCACCAAAGGGATGAGCATGCAGAGGTTCTCTATGTAACTGGCGAAACAGACTAATTGTAACTACCAGAAACGAAGTGATTGCATCTGCCAGAGAATTTGAAGAGNCTCTATGTAACTGGCAAAACAGACTAATTGTAACTACCAGAAACAAAGTGATTGCATCTGCCAGAGAATTTGAAGAGCTTCAGGGTGATCACCAGAGGAGCTAAAGAGTCTCGAGGTAACTGCCAGTGGAATGAAGACTCATCATAGAGACAATTGACAGATGGAAAAGTGTCGAAGACTGTAACTACCAGAGAAGCCAAAGAATCTCTGGATAACAGCCACTAATGAAGAACATACTCAGCATAATCGCCAGGGGGGACAAAGATTTTAGTGTATGATCTGAAAGAGGACTTGGCATGATAAATATATGCAGAACATAGAAGAGATTGTTGCTTCTTTAGATAGTTATTCATGCGGGTAGAAGCATGTTGTGTGCAGTGGCTAAAGCACACAGAAGAGGCATAGCGCATGGAATGGAAATGGTGCACAGAGCATAAGACACAAAATAAAAAGATAGAATAGAGATGCATATATGAGATAGGAAGATAAATCCTAGGTGCACATGCAGAGACAGAGAATAACAATAGAAAGGGCAAGATATGCGAGCAGGAAGATACTGAAGCAAGCAGAGCAGAGCAGTGTAGCAGAAGAGTGATGAGACTAGTAAGCCATTTATAAATATTGTATCACTGTAATAAATTGCAGAAAGAAAATATTTATATTTCAGGGTGGTAGGGAGGACTGTTGTCCTTAGAGTTTCAAGTGGGTGCTTGAACATAGGGAGTAGTGGCTTCCATCTAGTTGCAGCCAGAAAAATTGGGGTGGTAGGGTGGTGTAAGGGAGAACTATCATTCTATGTTATACAGGTTGGTGCATGTGTAACTGGAAGTTTATTCTTCCATCCAGTTGGTGTTGGAACACTCAAGGAGTCGGTGCTTCCTTCTAGTGGGTGTTAGAGAATCAAGAGAGGTGGTTCTCTCAGCAAGTTGTTTCTTGTAAATCAGAGGTGGTAGCCTCAAAATGAGTTGGTTCTCATAAGAATGATAATGTACAGAAAATAAAGACTACTTATCATATCAAGAAAAAGAGGTTTTATCCCTTTATGGGTTTCCTTAGGAATATATGTCTCTGTGTATTTCATGTGTGTGATTGATGTTGAATATTCTATTTCTTACTTCCCTGCATTATTGTGATCATCATTGAGTGTTCTATAAAGAGTTTAAAATGGGCATAATTGTTTAAGCACAGTAACAATTGATTCACGCCACCCCTCTCAGTTGTCCAACAATTGGTATCAGAGAAGGTTCCTTTTATTTAAAGGTAGATCAGTAAGCTTAAACATGACAAGTCATGAAGGAACTTCAACCAATAAGGCCACCCTATTTAATGGAACAAAATTTTCCTTCTGGAAAGTTAGGATGAGAACCTACATAATGGCTTTAGGTGCAAATGTATGGGATGTGGTAGAGACTGGTTATGTAAAGCCAGTTTTACTAGCTAATAAAGATGACAAGCTAGAATTCAGATTCAACACTAAGGCTATGAATGCTATTCTGAGTGGGCTTGCACAAGCAGAATTTGTAAAAGTTATGCACTTAGAATCTGCCAAAGAAATGTGGGACAAACTCATTAGCAGTTATGAAGGTAATGAGAAGGTAAAGGATGCCAAGCTTCAAACCTATAGATTACAGTTCGAACAACTAAAGATGAATGAGGATGAAACAGTTAATAAATTTTTCTTAAGATTTGAGGAGTTTGTGAATGCCATGAAGTATCTTGGTGAGAAGATTGAAGACGTATTTTTAGTTCAGAAAATTTTGAGATCTCTGTCAGATAGGTTCAACCCAAAGGTCTCTGCTATAGAAAAACTTAATGATCTAAAATCTCTACCTTTTGATCAACTTCTAGGAACGTTGACTACATATTAAATGAGGATACTTAAAGATAAACCCACCTCTAGAGAAGCATCATTTAAAGCATATAAGAATGAGGATTTTGAGCCTGATGAAATTGAAGAAAAAATTGTGAGAAGACTAAAGAAAGGATCAGCCAATTATCAAGGTAAGTTTCCCTTCAAAGGTTTTAACTATGGAAAGATAGGTAACTTTGCATCTAAGTGTCCACACAAGAAGAAGGACCAGAACTCTGAAGGTGAAGAGAAGTACAAATCCAAGAGATTTGTTAAAAAGAAAATTTTATGTGTAAACAATGATGACTCTTCAGGAGACACAATGTTGGCACAAGGGTAGACCCAGGGTTCAATGCTTAAACAACGCACCAAAAAAACCCTAACTACCAGCCCTTTTAGTGACACCTGCAAAGCAGATGAAGTCTCACCCAAGGTAGTGGCAGGGGGGGTTGCAAGACTCAAGTGTCTGCAACCTAGCTCAGACACAGATCTGTGATCTCAATGCTTTAACAGAGCATTTAGCAGTTAACATTCATTAGTGCTTAACCCTTTATTCACATCATAGGTAAAACCCTAATTACATAACAACGCAATATTCAACAAGATCTAAGCATATCTGACCATTTAGCACATAGCATCAACAGATCTAGCATTCATCCAAGTTATTAAGCACTAAGCTACTATATCAGATGCATATAAAATATATAAATATTCAGCACTAAGAATAAATCACATTAATGACACAAAGCAATCACAACACAGGATATACGTGGTTCACCCAGTGTGGGGCTACGTCCACCAACTCTTCGTCTTCTTTATTATCTTCTTTCAATCTTCTTACATGCATAGAGCCACAAAACCATCTCCACATAGGACAGGAGATCTGCGCACACCTCGTCGGATCCTCCTTCCTGAGTTAGGTCACAGCACAAAGCCTTCTTACACAGTCTTCACACCAGCTTCTTACAATCACTTAAACTTAGATCTGCAAGTCTTAACACATAGTATGCACAAAACCTCTAGCTCCGCACTAAGCCGATTTTACTAGGTCTCTCCACTAATTTCTTACATCGCCTATATATCTATTTATGCATTACAAATGGGGCCTAAACATGGGTAAACCCATGGGATGACATCTCATACTTGTTACATAAACCCTAATCTCAAAAATCTCACAAAAGGGAGCGAGATCCCGTGATCTCCGCTTCGTCTTCTACCAGACTATCGAAGTCCCAAAAATGGTCAAACACGACCAAGATTCTCCAAAACTTGGTCAAGGGCCAACAGGCACCCAACACTCACCTGTGACTCATCCTGAGTCACTCTAATATGGGAAACTCTACTTCGAAGGCCTCGATCTTGGCTCGAGCTGCTTCGACCTACTACTTCACCAAAGCCTCTTGCTCGACAAACTCCTGAATAACTTTCTCGATCACTGGTCCTTCTAATCATTGTTCCACCATGGTGACTACTTATTCTAGTTGTGCACCTTGTCCCTCAATCTCCTCAAAAAGTGTGCAGGCCTCATCCTGCACTAGTTGTAGCCTCTGGGTCACTTCCATGACTTTACTCTGGATGTCATGGACCTGTTGTTGAAAATTTTGTTTTTCATGGGACCTTTTCATCCTCTCGACTACTGATAGTGGCTTCAGTCGTGCTTATACTGTCGTTTCTTGTTGCTTTTCCTCCTAGAGTTATGACTCCAATGTCTGTAGTTTTGGGTCCTCTGCAAGGTGCTCGTAGGTATGCACACTTAGACTTCTTAATTTTTTGCATTCTAAGGCCAATGCCTTGATTATTTCTAGTGCACTCCGAACAGTTTCTTCCCTCTGATCTCGCACTTCCTGTGGAGTGCTTGGCACGGCTTGTAGTTCCAATTCTGCCACTCTTGCTTGAAGTTGTTGAATATCTTTAGCGAGCTTCTCCACTTGAATCTCCACTGTGTCTTCTTTTATCTATGTGAGGCCCGACAGAGAGAGAATTTCTCTGGTGACTATCTCCTTGACTCCCATCTACTCTGTGAGCAGTTGTTCTTTTTCCTTCTGGATCTGCACTTTATCCTCTGCAAACTTTGCCTAGAGGTCATCTTTCTCTTGTTGCACAATCTAGCGTTGCTCTAGGGATTCTTATTTTGATTTATTTAATGCCTCTATGGCTTGATCCTTTTCCTCTTGGGCCTAAAAAAGGTGATCCTCGATCGATTCTGCTAATCTGCGTAGTTGGCAGGCTCATCTCCTACTTCTATGTCCCTTGTTAAAAATGGCACAGTAGACACTACGCAGCTCGAATAAAGAGCATGTTGTACCCCTTTGAGCTCTTCCTCGATCTTGTCAAACATTGTCTCATGTTTGGCTTCGCTTCGCTGCAAAATTTCCTCTGAGGTATCTGATACAGTGACGATGATGAGGTCAATATCATCTACTGTGAGCACAGTCTGAAATGGAGGTTTATTGGCTTTTGACTTTTTTTGCGATGAAGGTTTCTGCGGGGAACCCTTTCTTTTCTTGGATGTCTCAGCCTCCATGATGGGATCCGTATGTGGTGTTACTTCACCATGTTCATGTTTGTTTTCTTCTCCTTCATCCTCTTCTTTGTCTACTTCGTCACCTCCTCCTCCTTTAGGTGAATCTAGTGTAGTTTCCTTTGATGCATTGCTCTATTCCTGTACCTCTTCCTTCTTTTTATTCCTATTGTTGTTGGGTGCATCATATTCTTCGAGAGTGACTACAAGAATTCCGATGAGGTCAAGGTCGGAGAGTTCTATCTATTCGACCGGTACAAGGAACTCTGCAGGTCATTCCTTGGTTATTTCTTCCATGTCCTCTTATGTGAGTTTGTAATAGGACTGGAGCACTTCTTTGTGTTCGTCTCCACACGCAGTGATATATATGAAGTTCCTGTCTATGCTAAACTTCACAAGTGTCCTAAACATGTGCAGATTTTTTGGCGTCATGCGAGGGAAGGATTCAATGGACCTCTTCAGCTGTAGATAATATGTGAATAACACCACATTTGACTGCCATTTCTTCCCCATGTCGCTCGAATACCATAGCATAGTGAACTTCGCAGCTAATGGTTCAGATGACTCAATTTCAGGGAAATTCGCTCCTTTCGACATCTCCCAAGAAATGAAGGCAATGAGAATCAACAGCCAACTGAAATGGAACTCGTAGCCCCGATCCTAAGCTTCATGGTATTCTTTATCTAACTAGTTGAAAAGGTAGCTCACACAGTTCATTTGCATCCCTTCGACGCATTTTCCTACGAGGTTTATGAAAAACCCCATGACCTGTGTTGGCCTATTCTTCCTGACGAGCTTACCAGTGATCAACTAGAAAGCTAGGCACACTGCACCATTTTGGATGGAGGATACCTTGTAGCCCCTCTTCCCTTTCTCTACATAGTAGTAGGTTTTTGTTGGCACAGGGGTAGACCCAAGGTTCAGCTCCAAGATAACACCAAAAATCCCTAACTACTGGACCTTTTGGCAACACCTGTGAAGCAGATGCAGTCTCACCCGAATTAGTTATGAGGGGGTTGCAAGACNAAGAGAACACCAACAAGCCCTAACTACTAGCCCTTTTGGCAACACCTGCAAAGAAGATGCAGTCTCACCCGAAGCAGTTATGAGGGGGTTGCAGGAAAGAGATGTCTACAACCAAGGGGAATATCAAGTGGATCCAATATAAGAATAACACAACATTCATATATCACTTATCATCTTGGATCTACTTTGCACATCTACTTATCATATCTAAAACAGTAATGCAATCATAGTATATCAATGACAGAGACAGAATACCAATCACACACAACACCAAATATACATGGTTCACCCTCTCTCTAGGGATACGTCCACAGAACTGTGCTTTATAATATATTAAGACGAAGCATATAGTTCTTGTCTGTGCACTTAGCTAGCATATCCTCTTTCTTCTCCTCTCTTTCTCTCCCCTCCCTATTCACCCATCTGGAGGGGTGATCTTCGCACCTAGCTAAATATCTTACAATATCAAAAGGCTCTCACACTCAACACTTCTCTCTCTCTCCAGTAATCTCTCACAATGACCAACAATAACAACTAGATCGATCAATAGTAATGATGACAACAACAACCCAACCCAGGTCCTCTTTACCTTTACTTATACATTACAATATCTCACCGACATCCTTAGGTTGATATCTAGGTGTCCAAAACCCTAGATACCAAATCCCTAGGTGTCTAAAACCCTGGGTCAACTTGACCCGTATTTTCAGGGCTTCGCCAGCCTGTCTTTCCTTCCTTCTTGCACGATGCTCCAAATCATATAAAGGTGGATTTTTCCACTTGCTGAGTTATCCACAATCCTTATTCCTTGTTGATTTGTCGTCCTTGATCTCCTCATCCAAAGGCTTTCTTTCTTGGGCTTCACTCCATCTTTTTTGCTCTTTTGATCACTTCAACCCAGTAACAGTCACCGTGTCTTCTGCGAAGTTCACACTTTCCTTTTTATTCCTTGATCTTCACTTACTTCCATACCCAAGGGCCAACAGGCCCCCAACACTCACCTATGACTCATCTTGAGGCACTTTAGATATCAAATTCCTATTTTACTTCGATTTCAGATTGTGCTGTGTAGCCTCTGATTTCTGCTCTATGCCTCCTTTTACTCCTTGTGTAGACTATCGTTTTTGTGTCTGGTACCCAGTTTCAACTACACCTGGTACCTAGACCCTTTTATTCTTGCGTTTACTGGGAAATGTGGGGCAGTTGGTTGTCATAGTACAATTTCAACTGGCTCCCATTCACTAATCCTTCCTTCCACTCTCCATTCAAAGTCTTCAATTGCACAGCTCCTCCCTCTGTAACATAAACGATCCGATATGGCCCTAGCCAATGTGTTATGAACTTCCCAGGATATTTGATGAACTTAGTGTCATATATCAGTACTATATCACCTTGTTTAAATGCCTTCTTCCTGATGTGCCTGTCATGGTAGGCCTTCTCTCTTTCCTTCTGTACCTGTTGGTGGAATCCTGCAATAAATCTGTCTTCCTCCAATTCAACCAACTGTGAAATCCTCTCTTGAACAGTGCTAGGGTCATCCACATCTATAAAGGAATCAATTCTTAGGCTTGATACCAAATATTCCATTGGAACAACAAATTCAAGACCATATACCAACTTAAAAGGTGTCTGCATTGTCAGCTTCTTGCAAGTGGTTCTATAGGCCCATAATATTGTTGGTACTCTTAGATCCCAATCATCCCTATTCACACTGCAAATCTTTGTCAGTGTTGTCTCC
>JASDQU010109414.1:104088-114483 GCA_032191745.1 Picea mariana
GTTCTTTTTCCATTATCATTCCTATCTTCTTTGGTCATAGTCACTTCACGATGTTGATATTCTTCCCTGGGATTCCTGGATAATACTTCGGCTTTGTTTGGGGTAGGTACTTTGGTCTTCTGTGGGTATTCTAATGCTCTTGTAGCTTCAACATCTGGGTTGCTAGTGTTAAATTGTTTCAATCTGTTCTCCTGTTCTGCAATCAAGTGTGTGATCCTTCTAGTCATGAAATATTTTAACTCTTGTTTATTTTGTTCCAAAACTTCTTGTTCTTCTTTTCATATGGCTTGTTTCTATCAATTCAAGGTTTCTTAGTAACATGGTAAATGGGGCACTATCTTCAATAAATTTAATAATCTCAAAATCTTCTTCTGTTGAAGTTCCATTAGCATTAATAGGTATGCGAGCGAGCTTCCCACATAGGTTTATTATCTTTCCTCTGAATATTCCTATTCCTCCTAAAGAAGGGATCATAGGAAGGCTTACCTATGGATTCCCAAGTTCTTTTTGTCATGATATTCACCTATGTTTCTTCATCCGGAATACAGTCAATGTTGAAGTCTCCTATTCTTACGTCAATGCATTCTTTTTCCTTGAATATCTCTGATATTCTGACATGTCGATGGTGATTTAGGGTTTCGTTTATCTGTAACAATACTTTCTCTTATTATTTCTGGGGTTCTGCCATTCCTGGATCCACCTTAGGGTTTTATTTACTCAGATTCATTTCTTCCATCTTAGCAATCATTCTAGGGAAATCCAACACTTCATGGTCCATAGCTTTACAACAAAGACAACTAGGGTTTTTCCCAGGGCATTCCTTAGCAAGATGTCTCAGTCTTCTGCAACTATAATAGAGGGTTAATCCTCTTTTTCTTGTAAATGATCCCCAGCTTCTCCTACACTGTGCACTAGGATCATGGTAGCTAACCTGCAAAAAATTATTTATAGGATCCTGCATCCATTTGTTAGTCCAAACATTCTTTCAATGCATAGGTATAACATATCTTTCACTATTCTTATCAGATCTACTCATATCAAGCCTTCTTTCATCTATTAGTGCTCTAGTTTTCAAGCTAAGACAATGTTACAGGTGAATCCTCCTGTGGACAAGTGGATTCCCTCTTGGTCTCTAGACTCCTAAGGCCATGATAGAAAAGTGCTTAACGTGGACACGGACATCCTTTTTACATCTAATTAAGCTAATATACGAAGAGGAAGAATAAATATGTGTACCTTGTTAGCGACGTTTTTCCTCGCAAAGTCCAAGATGAGCTCCAATCCTAAGCTCCTTGATAGGTCCTGTAGAACAAACAAAGATAAAACGGGCTTCCTATTCTATTGAGATTAGCTTAAATATAGATCTATCTACTGCAGATAAGTTCTTGTGAAACAAACATAAACTTGAAATAAATAGGCCAATCATGTATATGTATTAATGAGAACAAATGAAGATTACTTACAATCCTCTAACGAAGGTGCAACAACTTCTTTCAGCTCTCCTTGTCCAACCCCTTTTCTCAAGTAATCTACATTGATTATGCTTCAATGGCATCTCACTTATGGGATCATAAGTTTGGTGTAATTCTCAATCTCCATATATCCTTTCACAATGAAGAGGCCTCCTTATATAGGCTTAGAGAGACCTAACCACTTGAGAGAGATTTGGGATAAGTTGAGGATTCCTCTCCTTCACTTGAGGATCTTTCCTAAGATCATGCCTTGACCTTCTATTTGAATCCAACCACCTTCAGAAATTGAGGGGATTCTCCCCTGATTTGTCTCAACAAACCAAAATTCACTCAAAAAGGGTAGCACTCCCCCAAACTGGGGCACATAGTGTTGTAGCACTCCCCCAAAGAAGCCTAGGGAGCGTTAACACTCCCTGACAGTGCATAGGGGAGCATTGCCTTCCAAATTTGATATTTGAGTGGTTTTTTCAATGGGAAAAGGTTTGTACTCCTTGTCAACTGATTTATCTTCTTCAAAACTAGCCTTTGAGGTGTCTTAAGTGTCCCTATGATGTGGTTAGAGGCACGACATAGGAAATATGGTAGTATCATGTTTGTGACACTTGCGACACTTATGGTCAAGATGCGACACTTGTAGACAAGATGTGACACTTACAACATTTGTAATGATGACACTTGTGACACTATTGAAGTGAGTAATTTTGATGTGTAACAGATAGAAACTATTAAAAATACCTAGATCCATACTTTAGAAACAAAAATTTCCACTTATCTTACTTCTAGAGAGCACAAAGCTTCCAGATTTTTTTTTCAGTATTCTTACCTTTATCAGAGCACAGAGCTTGTAGATCTTACCTCTTTTAATCAGAAATTATCACTTTTACCTTTCTTAGAGCGCAAAGCTTTCAAATATTGCTTCTTTCCTTTAGCATAGAGGTTTATAAATCAAGTAGGATACTTCACACAAGGGCACAGATCTACGCATAGAGATTTCACAATATCAGGTCAAATATTTGCACAGAGCTTCTTCTTTCTCAGTTCCCAACAATCGATGTTTCAGTCCTAACAATGGAACCATTTTTTGGCACAGGGGCATACCCAGGGTTCAGCACTACAACAATGCACCAACAAATCCCTAACTACCGGCCCTGTCGGCAAGATCTACGAAGAAAATGAAGTCTCACCCAAGGTAGAGGCAGGGGTGGTTGCAAGACTCAAGTGTTTGTAACATTAGCTGGGACACAGATATGTGATTATACTACTTAATAAATCATTTAGCACCGTTAGTTGCTCAATATGAAATCAATTTCCACTTCACTGATAAAACAGGGCTTCGCAGCATCCACACTAATCTAATGTATTTAAGCACTTAGCATAGGTAAATAGATTACATCGAGCGGATCAAGCACTAAGCATGGCTATATAGATCAGATCTAACATTCTCACATATAATAAGCACAAATCATAGATAGAGCTATCTAAATACATCAAAGCACTTAGTGAATAACATGTGAACACATCAAGACAAAGCACAAAGCAGGATAACACAATATTTACATGGTTCACCCCAACCCTGGGGCTACATCCACCAACTCTTCTTCTTTATTGTCTTCAGTCAATCGGTTACAAGCACAGAGCCTCAAAACCCTTACTCTGCACAGGACAGAAGATCTGTACAACTCGCTAGATCCTTCTTCCTTCTGTTACAACACTCAGCCTTCCATAATCTGCTACAAGGACTTGGACTTAGCTCTGCAAGTCTCTTATAGTCATGCACTAAACACTTACATACTCTACTTGCACTTAGCATACATTCACATCACATAGATGAACCACTACTTCTATCTTGTCTAAGCATCTATTTATATACAAAATAGGCCTAAACATGGGTAAACCCATGGGCTGATGTCCCATTCCCGTTACATATTCCTACATCCCAAAAAGGATCCAAAAAGGGGACGAGATCCCGTGATCTTCGCTTCATCTTCTTCTCCTCCTTCGACAGGCTGTTGAAGTCCCAAAATAAGTCAACATGACCAAGAATCTCCCAAAACTTGGTCAAGGGAAAACATTTCATCCCTTTAAAAGTTATGTTTGTTAGGACCCATTAGATAAATAAAGTGTTGATTCATAACTCATGTTTGATCCTTAATTGATTTTTGGACTTAGAACCATTTTAGTTCATGACTTAAAATTTTGGTCCCCTTCATGATTTGTCACTATGATCGATCCCTCCCATGAATAGACCGATGTGACACACCATTCTCCCCATTCATAACCTCGTGGGCATGCCTTGCTATCCTTTCTTACCTATCAAATCATTTTTTAAATTGCAGCGTTATCCAGTCATCAGGAGGTTCCATAGCGCCTTTCTCGTTCATCATGTTTCCACCACAAGTTATGATTATCATGACTGATGTCATGTTCCTTGTTTTTAGTGTCAAGATTTGGTTAAAGATACCTTCAATATCTCGTATTTACGAGCCCTGATAATGGTTTGTGATTTCAAAATTCAAGAGTGTTGCACTGCTCAAAATCACAGTTCTGACCAGGCAATAGCAGTGTGACTAGATCTGATGTTGAGGTAGATTTGGGAGAAAAATGTTTGTTGGCACAAGTGTTGGGCTCTAAAGATGTCCTAAAAACAACCTCTATGCATCAACCAAAGGTAGGCGCTGGAACAAGCGTTTTACTTGTCGCCTACGTAGGTTCTTACCTTCCATTATCAATACCCAGCCTCCAGAGATGCAACACTTGTAAAGGAAAAACAATCGTAAAGGGAACGATAGTTGTTCTATTCAAAGGAACAGCATGACCTGCAAAAGGAACAACAATTGGAACAAAAGGAACTACAGTCGTTACATTGGGCCGAACTAATGTTGAATTAATTGCATTGTAGTATTTACCCAACTTATCTAATTTGTCAACCCGGGGTTCATAAACTGAATGGGTTTGAATTATCTCCTCAAATATTGAAATGGTGGAGGAAGTGTTCGAGAAGTCCTTTGAATTAATCCTTCACATATTCCTACACATTACAAAGCTCACACATATTTGAGATATATATGAAAACATGTTGATTTTCTAACATTTAATCCCAAATTCCTTTTAAATACTAAATTGAATAAAGTGGAGAACAATAAGGTGAAACCCAAGTATATTTATGGAAATGATATCATGAAAGGTTAATGGGGTGATGAAATGTGAAGAATGATGAAGGGAAAGGTGGATGAGAATAGGAAATTTTTGAGCCCCAACATACCCCCCAACTTAACTCGTTGCATGTCCTCATGCAACCATGCATGGATATTCTCAAGAAATTTTGGCATCTGAATGTTGGCTTTGAGTGATGATAATGAATGTTTCCAGGATGGAATTTACATGAGTAACAACTGGCATTTTCTTATGGTTGGTTCTTGTGTGACAACCATGAATATAAAGAATGTTGGTTCTTGTGTTAACAACATTCATTTAATTTTTATGTTCTCTTGTTGTTATGATAATAATTTGCCCATAGTCTTACTCAAAAATATATTCTATAAGTGTGCATAAGGAAACATCACTGATTATAAGAAAGCCCTTTTTTTATATGTATTTGTGAATCATACCAATATGTATATCAGTGCTTATGAAGCAAAGTGCAATAGAGTATCATTGGAAAAGAAATGTTCATAAATGGTAAATGAGATGAAAAAAATGGAATAATGATGGTGGAAAAGTGGAGTGATGATAGTAAATAATGTCCCATACCCCCCAACTAAACTGGTTGCATGTCCTCATGCAACGTGGCATAAGTCATAGAAGTGAAAAGGAAAGGGAACTTGGTGAAGGAATTTTCCAAATTATTCATTGCTAGCAGTTGAGGAATTACATGATTAAATTTTAGAAAATAACATACCTCCACTTACCCAAAATTTTGATGAACTATGCAATAGGAATATGGTTGATGCGGCTTCTAGATCATGGAAGATGTCACTGGTGAAGGACCATATGGAAAGTGAATGTTGTTGTAGATGCGACTGTTGTTTGTTGGATCAAAGAATGTGAAGTGGAGGAAGCTGAACTGTTGCTGAATGAATCGTGGAAAAGAGAAAGTTTGAAAGTGGAACTGTGGTAGTCTCATATGGCTGAAGTCATGCTGCTGTAACTGCTGATAGAGTCATGAAAAGTGTATAGTCTTCACCCCCTGCTAAACCTGATGGTACAAGTCTAATCATGAAAATGAATGTGTCGATGTCGAGCATGAAGAGAAGTCATTGGATTACCGACCAATGATGAATTTCGTTAACTAATGCAAGGCAATTCATCATTGATGTTAATGAGTGTGAAGGTACCTGAGTACATATTGCGAAGTGTGAATGAATGAGCTAATGTCGAGCCACATGCAAGATCTAATGATCAAGAGACATTGATGTATTCCCATGATTGTCAATGAGAGAACTTGTCATTAAGGCATGCAAGCCTCCAGGTACTCAAAAATGGACTCTAGTCTATATCCCAGATAAGGTGTTGAGGTCGATGGGGCAAGACTTGTTGAAAGGTGGGCCTTAAGGAATCCCACATTAGTCAACATGAGTTCGGATAAAAAGACTGGTAGGACTATAAATGAAAATATCTCAGTAGTAACAGTGCTTATGACAAGGCAATGTAGTCAGGGAAAGGGAGTTGGATAGTTTTATTGACAAGGAAAATTGAACTGGGAAAAGATAAAGAGATGCATGCACCTCAAAATATAGGTGTGTGCGAAGTCATGAAGGATAATTCAATGGAACATGGGCTTCAACACAAGGATGACCAGTCTGCTTTGAAGGAGAAATGGAGGAAGACATTCATGGCACAAATGGTTTTATAAACGGGTTTATGTGTAACTACAAACGCCATGATGTGTAAGACAGAAATCAACTCCTTCAAGTAGTCAATAAGACATGTATTTTTCAAAAGTTTTTGTGATTTTGAAAATCACTTCAGCAGCAATATGCGATCAGATGCGCACCTGAAAAAACTTAGTACAAATCCTGCATGAAAACTTGTGAGATGTTCAAAGAAAAACAGAACATGCAAAAAGAAGGACAAATGTGACAAAGTAAATAAAAATGTGTTGTATAACTCTTGCTGTGATAATTTTGCACGCATTTGTTTCATCGTTGCTTTCTTAGAGTAAAATCGCAAAAACATGTGTTCACTATTTATAAAAATGTCCATTTGCAATGTAATTTATTTTTGTTGTTTTACTTTTTATAATTTGTTTTTATCTTTTTATTTTTATTTTTATTTTTTTATTTTTATTTTTATTTTTATGTTTAACGTAATTTGATTACATTATTTTTTATATTATTTGTTTTGTTTATAATAAAACAAAATATAAAAACAAACAATATTTTTTTATTATTTTTTTTTTAATAAAACAAAATTTATATATATATATATATAATTATGTTTGACCTAAGATTTGTAGTATTACACTCAAACCTTAAATTTTAACAAAACACAACGTGAAATTCTAAATTCTTCAAACCCTAAATTCCTCAAAAGAGATTATCGCCAGGCAGAGGAGCTAAAATAAGCATTTATAGTTTAGTAGAAATCGGAGGAGCACCCAACAAGCTGGCCTGTTGAATCTCGAGATCCGTGAGCTGCTTCTCATGGTCCATGAGTGGAACAATGAAGATGAGGAAGGTTGTGCCCGCGATCCAGGAGGACTTGCAAGTACTCCACAGAAATTTCTTGTTGAAACGGGTGGTGTTGGAGGCCGCTTTCTTGGACGAGAGACTGCCTTACACTATTGCCCATCCTCGCTATGATCCCATCGTTGGCGTCGCTGCTACCTAGCAGAACCAAGACGGACCCTCTCCTATCTCTCCTAGAACTATTGCTGCTGCTTCCCAAGATCTAAGCATGGCGCCTTTGTCTCTCACCTTTGTGGCACCCATATTGTATCAGTATCAGTTCTCATTTTCTCGACAACTTTTCGCCTCTCCCAAGCAAACAACCAATTTGATTATTCGGAACTAGTAAGCAAGTAGTCACTTGCTTAATAACATCTTCATCTTCATTATCAGATCCACGCTCGTCCACAACAATTCTTACAAATACCCTAAACAGTGTGTCTTGAGCAGTACAAAGTGGATTCTTGTCATCCACTAATACAACATCATCATCTTCATCGCCCGAGTCCACCTTCCATTCTTTTGGTGCACTGAAGATGATGATAACCCTCTCATCCACCTCAGGAATGCCATCGGCAACCAGGTGATAGACTGTGTTATACAGCAAGCATCATCTCTCTTTGACCACCAGGATTTTGTTGCTTTAATCAATGTGTCCAAATCACCAATTGGGGATTGAACAACGATCCTTCTTTTGTTTGTCTGAGCTAGAATAATCTCTGCAGAATCGCAGGTATCAATTTTTCAAATGATAAATAGGCATACAACAAAGATGAGCAATCTGCCTCCAACAGCCACGCTTATAATGACCACGTTTCTCGAAGATTTTCTCTGCTGCACTACTATATTGAGTAACTGGAGTATCCTCTACATTTCTAGGCGTGCTCTTCGTAGGCAACTCGAATGCGATAGCTACATTTGTCTTTAGGAATTTGTAAAATTCTTTGACAGTGTGATCGTTGTCAAAAGCAATAGGATCAAAACTCTTGTTTCCTGCTGGATAGAATAGAATCGTGGGAGACCCATCAGACTTGATCCTAGAATGCTCGTTACTTGTACCATCCATCTTAGTTAAGACAAGGGAGTCAACCCCACGAAGTTGCGTTGCAAGTTTATTATATACAGGTTCTAATGCTTGGCAGATGTGAAAAGTGGGATTTGTTTCTGTATAGAACTGTCAAATATCATATTAGTACTTTCCCTGGTGAAGGTGTAGAAGTCCCTTTCCTTTTCCAGGCTATCAACTGACAACTTTAAGCTGATGATCTGCATGTTAAGCGACTGAATTTGGGCTGGAGCAATAAGTGGAACATTGTCGACCGGGACTAGGTGACCTGTAGTTGTAGTTGTTGTGGCAGAAGTTTGTACAGGACCAGTGCTCCCTGCAGTATTATTTGGGACTACCGATCTTGCCTGTTTATGCGCTGCATTTACAACTGGAGGATCATGTCGCCTGGTAGTGGTAGACAAAGCTACTTTCTGGTTTTCTTGCTTTCCTCCTTTACAGGCTTCTCTCCTTTCTAATGCATTATAATTGTTCACAATCCCGTCATTGAAAGAATCACAGTATCGTTTCATCCATTGCATGAACTCCAGATTATCAAGAGGTCTCCCTTTGACAAGCTTACTCACTTCAATATGCTTCGATATCTTGAGTTTGTTGAAAACGTCTTGAAGCACTTTGTAATTTTGAATCATTTCAAACTCACTTTTAGCATCAAAATTGACCTTATGCATTGGCACTACTCCTGGATGTGTGGCATCCATTAGCTGGCAATGTACTGCTCCTGATGCAACATCTTCAATTTTGTGGATATGGAGACCGAGGGTGCGTCACTACTGGGAGCTTGTTTGCAAAGATGAACTCAAAGATGGGAGCTTTATCATATTTTCCATCGAAATGGGATTTTTTTTAGGCTCCTTCTTCAATAGTACCAATGTTGGTTGCGTTGCCTTTGTGTTAATGCCAAGAACAAAAACTACGCTGTCACTAGTTGTTTTGATAAAATAACACATCATCTTCTTGCCTTGATGCAGCTTAAAACTCCTCATTTTCAGTGCCCTCTAACGAGTCAGACAAACCAACAACAACTATGGATTCCAAGTCCACTAGATTTTCTGCATTCTCAGTTGTGGTGAGATTGGATACAGCAGGTCCATTGTCTGTCAACTTGTAAAAAAATGAAGCCAGAGTCTTCAGATGGAGAGGATCTCTTCTGAGCTGTGAATGCACCATTTTAGGGATGGCATATACTTTGCATTTATTATAGCCAGATTTGCATTTGCCCAAGAATCCAAATGCAAATAGTTGTCACTCCATTCTTCCATATCTAGGCAGCCCATCAGAAAGAACATTGGCATATCAAAAAACAAAAGAAAATGACCTTATGCACATGGTTAGAACTATCGCCCTAATATAGCATGACGGTTTAGAAATAATATCACCAAAAAATCTTCATTAATTTCCATCAACAAAACTACCAGATAATTTTTCAAATGCCAACCATTGTAATTATCTAACTATGCTGGCCTGGAACTATAGATGTGGGCCGCTTCGATATAAACAAAATTCAATTTTTCAACCTTGGCAAAAATATCTCTTTATTCTGTTTGAACGTATGAGTGGGTCTCATCTGGAAGAAATTGTATTGAATAATGTTCATGCATTGTTGGAGTTGATAATCAATAAGTAATCGCCTTCATTCTGCTCTCTTGCTTTCCTTTTGACATTTTCTATTTTTTTTATAACATCGGCAAAGTTTCTCCATAAACCTTCAGCTTTCAACCAATATGATTGTACCTTTAGATAGGCAAAAAAATGAGACTGGGGAGAGCACTGCTAGCTTCCATAAGTCGTTTGCCTTGATTTTTCATCAATTAATGTACCAGGCAGACAAAAGGCAATCATCCACAAAGCAGAGTCAAAGAAAATACTGGGCATAGAGGTAGAGGCAATTAATCATGCAATGAACCTCATATGGGAAATATTTGGCTTGATATAGCAGGTTTAGATCTCAGCTCTGGTGAAATTGCAACTTGTTGACATTTATTTGTTCGATCAAGATTATTTGATGATTTCTTTACATATGATATTTTTTTATTACAGGGTTATCTCCAGGGGTCTACAGGATAAGGGATGCAGGCAAAAACATGGGACGCAAACAAAAAAATAAACCAGGTTGAAGTTTAAAAATGAGATTGGATCTTGGGGGGGCTGTTGTGTGAGAGTTATCTGTCACCTGCCTCTTATAAATTTC
>JASDQU010109414.1:128452-147787 GCA_032191745.1 Picea mariana
AAGCTCACACATATTTGAGATATATATGAAAACATGTTGATTTTCTAACATTTAATCACAATTTCCTTTTAAATACTAAAATGAATAAAGTGGAGAACAATAAGGTGAAACCCAAGTATATTTATGGAAATGATATCGTGAAAGGTTAATGGGGCGATGAAATGTGAAAAATGATGAAGGGAAAGGTGGATGAGAATAGGACATTTATGAACCCCAACAATAAGTATGCACACTGGACCTCCAAGAGATAGTGCATGAGATAAAAGAGCCAATCACCCCAAAATAGTGAAAATTTCAGACTTAGTCTCTCAAAAATGGTGAGAAGATGTGATGCCTCGAAATGAAATTTGGCTATCCATATTTATATGGAAATCCTCTACATCCAAGAGACTCAAGTGAAAAATTCATGTTTCTTCAAGAGGTGTCGACCCCTTAAATTTTCCCTTACAATATACAAAAATAAATTTTACATAAAACAAAACCCTAGAAGGGTGACATCATGCCCTAAGAGGGTGACGTAGGATCTCCAAGTGAAACATAAACCATGAGGAGGGAGACATTGGGACTCCAAAGACCATGTGCCATGCCAAAGTGTCCTGCCATGGTCTCCTCATGTCAATCCACCTCTGGAACCACCTCATGCATCAAACCCTAGCCCTCCAAGGTGACGTCAAGGGATAATAAGTTATCTCTAGGGCCTCCAAAGGCCAACATCAAAGTGGATAAAGGTGCAACCGCATCCTCTAGTTATTTCAAGGTTCCTCCAAAGGCAATTTCATGTATCCTCTAGGTGCAACACTCATCATCCATGGTCTTCCACATGCGAGATCTAGTGTCCATCATGTGGGAAAGTTTCAGAAAATAAAATAAAAAGTACACCATCCAAGGGTCCACAAGTAACAAGTATCATGCCATGTAAGCCAAACTTAATACAAGAACTACCCAAGCATGTGCATAAAACCCCCCTTTTAAACCTAAACAAATTCTCAAAGACCTTATAATTTTTTCCTAAAATAGGTATGGGAGGAGTGTCATGGTACCCTATTGAGTAAGCCAATCCCCAAGTCAAGTAATGTTTCCCAAGAAGACCCTATCTCGATCATGTGATGAGTATGAGGTGGATTTGGGAAGACCTTTGGGCACAGGGATCTTAACATATCAAGGGTTTGTATTGTCTCATTTATGGGTGTCTTTGTGGAGGGTGTGTTGCATCCCTCGTTTGCAATGCAACCTCTTTCCAAGCCCTTTCCTTTAATTTATTATGATGTAAACATTAAGTGATATGTGAAATGGAAAGTAAAGAGAACCAAAATTCCACTTAAATTTAGGAATACATTGAGTTCCATATGCACTAGAAATTAAAATACATTGCAGATGCATTCCCCCAATAAGTGGTACATTTATTAATTATATGTTTTAGAAGGTCCTTGATTTTACAGAGAAGCATTCCATTAATATTAGGACCTTAGGGAAAGAATACAGAGAGATAATTCATTGGATTTTAACTTTTTCCAACTAAAAAACCTTTGGGAGTCATCCCCTTCTTCCCATGAAATGAGGCACAAGCCCTTCTTGGGGTCAATGAGCCGAGAACCCCAAAAGATGAGGAAACGAAAGGGAAGAAGTGGGGAAAGTGGTAAGTATGAGTGGGGGATGGTACATTGACCCTTCAAGGAACCCCCTGGTAGCAAACATTTTCCCAAGGGTGTCCAACTTAATAGGATGGCATGTCAACCAACAAGGTGAAATTAGGAAAAAAGGTATAAATTCCAAGAAAACGTTCCATAATCAAGAGAGGGATATTTTCAACATGCTCAAATGATTCAAATATTAAAGTGACACTTACCATGAGGCTGGATATGTTACCTCATGAAGTAAGACATGTTTTCCTCTGGGCCCAAACCTATGTAGTGGATGTTGCTTAGTTGTTGGTGATGAGTGGTTATGAAATCATGACTAGGAGGGACCCTATGGGCTCTTCTGGTCAATCTATCTCTTAGTAGTCCATGTATACTACCTATGGGACTCAAGACATGATATCCTTAGTTACCCCTAGGTTTTGGGTGGTAACAGGGAATTCCCTCATTTTAGTGGTGGAAGAGGTCCAACACAAGGGAGGCTTCCCTAGCGACCTCAAGGGATCAAATAGAAAATTTAGTATCCAAGCCTACCACCCCCTGTCTTGATCACCAAATGATTGGTCTAGGTCAAGCAAAAGAAGAGGTTTGAAGATGATTTGGTACCTTCCCAAAACAAGAACATGTTACAGCATATATATAACAATTTCCAAGATAAAGCATGCAATAATGACCTCTTAATGACACTAGATAAGTTAGATTTCTATGGTTGTTCCAAATTGCACTAGTAAACCAGTCTTATAATAGTTGTGACACGCCATTTCTAGGGGTAACTAAGTATATGATGTATCAATGCCCTCAAGTTGAATAAATAGAGTACCGAGAGATAGACCAACAGGAAAACCCCACATCACACCACCCATCACCTTGTGATAGATGGTTGCACCATTCACCACACCATATTGGCTCACTAAGGATAGAAATTCTTGCTCCATGAGGTAACGAGTCTGGTGTTGTGGTAAGTGTAATTTTAATAAATGAATCATTTGAATATGTTGCAAAGTGTCTTTTCTGGATTTTGAAAACATTTGCTTGGAAATTGTGATCTTTTCCTTGTTTCACCTTGCTGGTTGGCATTGTTTTCCTAGTAAGTGGTCACCCTCAGGGAAAGGGTTGCTACTGGGAGATCTCCTTGATGATTCATCATACTTCTCCCACACATACTTGACACTTTCCATGTTTATTTCCCTTTATTTCCTCATATGTTGGGTTTTCAAGGCACATTGACCCAACAAGGGCTTGTACCTCATTTCATGAGAAGAAGGGACTAAAGGCCCAGAGGCTTGTAGTTGGAAAGAGATAAAATCCAATAATGAACCTTCCATATGCTCACATAACGATCTCGAGAACAATGAAATGTTTCTAGAAACAATTGAGGGACTCGTAAAACAAATAACTAATTGAACATGCCAACCAAGGTAGAGTGTGTGTGGAAAATGTTTTTCATGCTTCGGTAGATTTCTCACATATCATCTTCAACTTGGGGAAGAATGGTCAAGTGTGACCAAGGTATATTTAATGTGGGCATTTGTTTTCATTCTTTGGTAGAAGTCCCACTTTAGCTTCAACTTAGAAACACTCTAATGAATTAATGGAAAAAGGGGTTTGGAAAAATCATGCATCATGGACGAAGGGAAACACACCCTCTACAAAGGCACCCATAAATGAAACAATATGAGCCATTGAATGTCAATAAACCCCATGTTCAAAAGTATTTCCCCCCACCCACCTCATACTATTCACATGAATTAGAGAGGGTCCACCTGGGAAACACTCCTAGACTTAGAGAATGATTCACCCAATAGGTCACCATGACAACCCTCTCATACCTAAATTTGGCAAGGTGCATAAGATCTTTGAGAATTTGTTTATTTTGAGAGGGGGGGTTTGATTCACATGTATGGGTGGTTATTTTATTACATATGGCTGACTTGACATGATTCATGTGACTTGTGATCCAATCGAGGGAGAATTTTCTTGTCTTTTCAGGTCCTTAACAAGTGGAAATCATTTTGTGAAGGCATGAGTTCACTTGGACCTTCATTTGGGGCATGAAGCCCGCAGTTTGAATGGTAATCCAATTCTTCTTGAACACTTGGATGAGGTACATTTCCTTTGGAGTCACTTGAGGATCCCTCACAAGTGATTCACTAGCCTTCCTACCCCAACGACTTACCTTTGGAGGCCATGCACTACACTTTTGGGGTATGACGTCACACTTGGAAGGTTAGGGTTTTGGTGGTGGTTATGATTCAATGATGACTTGGCATATTTGATGGAGGAAGACATTTTCACCATGAATATATGGCCTTTGGAGGCCCAACATCTCCTTAAACTAGCTCAATGATTTTCTCTCTATGCCAAAACGTCACCCCTTTAGGGCATGACATCATCATTTAGGGCTTTTACTTTTTCTAATTTTGAAATTAAATTTGTAAATGGGAAAATTAGGAGGTCGGCCTCCCTAATTTTTGTTTTACCCTAAGCTAAGTGGACAAATTAAATTTATATTACCTTGTATAAATAAAGTTCATGAAATTTCATTTTCACATAACAACTCACCTGAGAATTACATTCATCTTGGTTGAAATTTTTTCCTTCTTTGTGAAAATTTCATATCTCTCTCTTGTGGACTGTTTTGATTCTAGTTACTTGTATATTGTCAAATAAGTGGTGTGCTATCTCTCTTGGATGCTTATCTTTTCTTTGTGGTGGAATATACTTGGTAAAGAGGGTTTATCTTGCTATCTTGTGGAATTGGTAAAGAAATTGTTGCATATTGTTAGTGGTTCTTATTGTTTCATGGTTATCCTTGTCTAAACCCTTGGAGGAGTATAAAGGCATAC
The DNA here is from genome assembly GCA_032191745.1 of Picea mariana. Classification (NCBI taxonomy): domain Eukaryota; kingdom Viridiplantae; phylum Streptophyta; class Pinopsida; order Pinales; family Pinaceae; genus Picea; species Picea mariana. The sequence goes on from JASDQU010109414.1 coordinate 132,936, forward strand.
AACCTCCACTAAGTCTATCACATTTATCTTTGGATAAGATACTAAACAAGGTTGCTAGGAGGAGTAAAAAGGCTTACACCCTCCTAGATTTACCTTGCTAATTATGGTTTCCCTAGGGGGTAAAAAGGCTTACACCCCTAGGGAGGTAACACAACTATCCCTTTAAACAAGAGACTCCATAGCCCAACTAATAAAGGAACTAGTCTTATTTAGATTGGAGAAATAAAATCATTGCATTGGTATACGTGAATTTTGGAGATATTGCATTTGTTCAAGTTGGAATCAATTTTACATGCTATAAGCTTGTTTGAGCCACTAGGGCATATAGCTTAGTCAAGTAGTTCTATTTTTTTTACAAATTAATTCTACAGCCATTAGAGTTGTAGAAAACTCTTTATTTTGTATCTATCTCTCTCTAATCTACCATTTAAATTCACTTGTAAACCTTGGAAATTTTTCTACTAGTTATTGGCTAATGTTTGGGGGGTTTACTTACTGATTTTGGTGGCTAGATTTTGTTTTTGTAGAAATTATTTTCTACTTGGTTGTTATAATAAATTATTGATAACATCTAACAAACAACCCTAAATTCCATTAAAGTCTTTCTCTATTCAATGGAAGTTAAACTAGTCATTGCTAGCTTAGTTTCTAGTATCGTTACTTGAATTTTGGCAACATATTTTGTAGTGATTTTATAGTGTTCTTTGCTGATATAAATCTGATATATTGTTGCAATTATGGGACAGAAAGTTTTCTCGCTTGATCCCCTTTGATTTAAGGCTTTCATATCCATAAATTGTCTTGTTCCAGGCATGGCTAACATTGTTTTGCAAGTGTACAACATTTGGAAACCATTTACTCTTATTCAAGACTCTTTTCCAAGCCATCATTCAACTTCAACCTTGACCTATAGGGGTTTCACTTAACATCTCTTCATTTTCCATCTCAATCCCCTTAGGGTCATCGGGATTCCCCCCTTGTGGTGACTTAGAATCACTAAAGTGAGGGGATAATTTATCTAAGGTGACAGTGGGTAGGTACTCCCAAAGTTATCGCACATTTGAGGTTTGGGTTGGGATTTTCCCAAGCTACAGATAGTGCGATAACATTTTGGCACCATTGCAAGGAAGGATTTTGAATCCTATTTCATTCACTAACGACACTTTGGAAATCTTTGATCCCAAATCATTTACCCCTAGCTTTCTTGGCTACTTCACTTGAGGGAAGTTCCATTCCTTTCTTCATGAGATATTCTTAAATCTCATCTGGCAACTCCACCATTCCAGAATCCATCTTCCCAAAAAACCCTTCCCCTTGGAATATTCAAACCTTTTGAGGTTTACCTTAGAAGGCCTCCTCTTAACTCTCTCGTTGTCAAAAACCTATTCCATGGTAACCTTCCTTTTTCCCCAATTGCTCATCCTTGGTGAAAATACCTTTACAATCCCTTAAACTTGGCTTCCATCCCTAGATATCTCAATGCTATGCCTGAAGAATCTCATAAATGGTTGTCAAATTTCACAAGAAACAATGTGGTCACGGTCGAAGAACACCTTTATGCAATTGGTTGAGACATGGAAAATGAAGGAGTGGAACATGAAGATGTTGTGATGAAGCTAATAGTTACTTTTCTTAATAAATATGCCCAAAGGTGGTTCAAAGGATTTCCTAACAATCACCTAGCATCATATGAATATTTCGCTAATTTTTTCAAAATAATATGGGAAACAAAGAAGGATAGTGGAATGCTAATGACTCAGTTCAACCAAATTAAGAAGAAGGAGAATGAGAAAGTGAGTGAATTTGATACCATATTTGTCAAATTGCATAGCCAAATCACATAGGATTTGTGCCCATATGAAGAAATTGTCAATCTTCTCTACGTGAATGCCTTTGAAGGGAAATTTGGTTTCATCCTGAGGGATAAGAAACCCAAGACTTTGGAAAAATCCAAAGAATACAGTGAAGAGATCGAAGAGAATATTCTTTGCTCCAAAATTGATCCATTTCAGTATCCTCATGCCAGGTCCGAAGAAAAGACAAAGACGTCAAGCAACAATGTGTCGGATCCAATAACTCTTTTAGATCAAAAGTTTGATCAAATGAATGCTTAGTTCATCCAAAATCATAATCAGCTTATGAATCGGTTGACAAATCTAGAAAGAAATCAATTTTCTACAAGACTGTCATTCATCAAAAAACATAAGGATTCTACAGGTTGGAAGACAAGGCCTCAACAAGAGGTAAAGGCTCATAATACGTTGAAACCTGTTGGGATGGTCAACTTAGAGGAATCATCGTGGTGTTCTCCTTGTCAAGAACCTCATTATGAAGATGAATGTCTCATATGAGAGGACTCCCCTAATAGTATGAACTTCTTAGACATGATTTTCAATTTCCAGGATTATGAGTATGTGGACATTACACAGGAAAAACTTGATGAAGTCAAGAAGAGGGGAGATAGACAAGGTCGACTTAGAGCACTTAACCATTTGACTAAGGATCAAAGGAAATAATTGAAGAGGGAAATATTAACATATGAAAGAAGAAAAATTTATTGTCCCTCTGCCATAAAATTCATCCACTGCTAGAGAAGCAAGCTCCATCTCAGCCAATAAAGGAAGCTCCACTTCAACTAGAAGAGAAGGAGGTCCCACCTCATCCACCTCCAGTTCATGACTTTCTTCCAAGACCAACACATGAACATGAATAAATCCAATTGAACATAGATGTCCCAACCATGCTTGGAAATATGAATATGTCAGTTCATGTGGTGGAGATGTGAAAGATCCCTTATTTAAGAAAGGAAGTGTTAAAGATGTTGAATGTACCAGTTTAAGTAGAGGACCCTCCGGTGATCCTGAACACCATGTACCATTGATGGAAAAGGAATGCAAACCCTCCCTTTTACCTTTATTTGGGGGTGAATGGTCTTCGTTTGAACAATTGCATTATATATTCTAGAGCCTAGGTGAATGTGATTTCCTTGAAGGTTTTGAAACATCTTGGCTTGAACACAACTCACCCATATGGGAATTTATGTGGCATTGACTCTAAGAAGGTGAAATTATATGGTCTCATAGAAGACGTGGAGGTCTACTTGGAATATTTCCCTCACATTGGCCTCCTCATGAACATAGTGGTGATTGATGTTCCAGACGCTTGGGGCATGCTCTTATTAAGAAGTTGGGCCACCATGCTTGGTGGATTTCTCAGCATGGACCTTACTCATGCACATATTCCTATGGGAGATGGTACTTTCGAGATTCTCTATAATTGGGAGGTGGCCAAGAAACACGTGTTGGATCATAATGACCCTGACTACAACAGCGAGGATGACTCTGATGAGGCTCCACATACCATTGAGTATGATCCACGGGACTTTCCTTTTATGTAGAAATATTTCATAGATACACTACTTCCAAGAACAAATGAATAAAAATAGAAGCTTGTGAAATTCCAAGGGAAAGAGCCAAGATCCATCAAGATACTCAAGTAGGAAAAAGATGAGAAAGTTGTTAAAAGAGAGAAGGAAATTAAGGACATGGTTGAGGAACAACCACCATTGAAACCTTACATTGAAAATATGCCTTTTGTAAACTTTCAAGAAGGAATCCTTGCTATCATGTGGGATAAAATAAAATGCAATCCAAAATACGACAAGATGAACGAAGTTTTATGGCTTGTCCCCTACATTTTCGAGAAGAAGTATGAGAAGGGAACGTACTACTTGTCTTCCATGTATGGGAGGAAGATTTCATTACCAATTGATGGGTCTCTCCTCCAACCCCACCTCAAAGGGACCTTACTTCTTTAGGGCTACGTGCCCCAAATAAGTAGGTAGGTAAGTAGGATTTCTTGCATTTGCATCTTTCTTTCTCATGGTAGTTTAGTTGAATTTCATTTTCACTTTTCATTTTTCTCTACTTGCATAGTTGATTTCATCATTTGATTTCATCATATTACCATGTTTCTTTAGAAATTTTGAAAAAATGCAAAAAAACATTTTCTAAGATTAAGATGTTGATTTTGAATTTTTGAGATTTTGATTATGTGAACAAAGGATGAGAATGTTGGATTACTGAGTGGGGGGGTGAATAAGTAATAGAGAAATCTAATCCTTTTTAACTATATAATCCAAGTGTTATATCAATGTAGCATTATCATCCAATAACTGCAGAGTAAATAAGCAATGAACAAATGAACAATCATACAGATACACAGTACACCAGTGTTTTACGTGGAAACCCAAACCGGGAGAAAACCACGGAATGTTTTTTATTATATGTCTTGAAGAATTACATTTATTGGAAGCGCCAACTTCCTTTTTTTTCTAGTTTCAACTGGAAGGAGGCTCCAATCCCCTAGTTTCTCAGGCTACAACCTGAGGGAAGCTCCAACTCCCCAATTCTCTAGATACAACCAAAAGGAGGCTACAACCCCCTAAGTTCTCTGAATAAAACTGGAAGGTGGCTACAACCACCTATCCTTTCCCCGTCCATCTGCCATGATGTAGAGGTAGAATGATGAAACCATTGTCACACTATCACTGTGAGATATACCAATGTACAACTGTATCAACCTGTACCACTGACATGTATCCAACCTGTACAACTACCCTGTAATCAATCTGCACCTGAACTGAATAGGTATCAACAAAAATACAACATGTATGTGACCTGTAGTGTTGCAGCACGCGTATGTAAGCGCCCTATATATTATGCAGCCCACATATGTACGCGACCAAACTATTATGCAACCTGTGTATGCCTCTGAAAATTAGGGTTTCCTTTCTCTTGAAAACTTCTGACCCTCTGTAACTTCTTCCACATATATTTGTAACCTATCACTGTATCTAGACTGAATCTATAACTTGTGCATGCATCCTCATACATATCTCTCTCTATTCATGTGCCATAAGTGTGTGTAATCATGAATAAGTGATGTGAACCCCCTTCCCCTTCAGGTTCCGCGACCTCCCGATCTCTGGATCGTTCTACTTCTATCGATCTGAAATGGATCTTTGGGCTCTAGGCTGGAACCCTGCTGAAAAAATCCATAGGTCCTTCTTACAGAAAACCCGCCATGTGCAACTTAAGCACCTAGCCTGAGCTTCCCTTCCATGTGATCATTTCGTTGTGACCACGAGCCTTACTCAAAAGGCACTTTTCAGAATTCATCTTTCGGGATTCCAGCGTGCAGGCTCTCCCCACTCCTTCTCCCTTGAAATGTTGAACCCCGAAAAGGGCCTAACGGCTCTTTGGCTCCCCCTTTGAGCCTTCTCCTCGTGACCCTTGTCTATGCCCGAGTCCTGGTGTCTATCTCCTTTAGGTTTCACAGATCATGGATCCACGAGTAATGTCACCTCCTCTCTAAACCCCCGGTGCCAAATTTTTGGAGGTCTAGATCTGGTCTAAATAGACAGTTCCGATCTATCCACTCCATGACGGGTTTCGCGTTTCGTGAATTTGGGGTTTTCAAAGTAAAGAGCCTAGGCTCTTCATCGTCATGATTTCTGAAATGTCAAACCTCGAATACCCAGTTCCTTTTCGAGGCTAGATCCAATGGCCCTCCTTCCTCCTCGATCGGCGGTCACGATCGTTTTGCTGTTTCGGGAGTCGGGGCTTCATGTCTCAAAATCCCATGTCTTTTGAACTACTAGTTGCTGAAATCCTGGTGCTTTCCTTGGACACTCAATGGTCCAGATCACCTTCTCAATCAATGGCCACGATCTCTTGTTGGCATTCTACATTTCGGGACATTCTCGGAGTCTTCACTCCTAATCCCCCGGTGACCAAACTCCCGGCGGCTTCTATATCTCCGCCACGTGTCTCTCCCGATCTAATGGTCAGAATTCTTCGGGATTCTTGACGACTCCTCCTCACCAAAATCTCGGTGATCAAACCCCCAATGTGGTTTATATCTCTGACACTTGTCCCACGAGATGGACGGTCTCGATGCTTTCGGCACTTTCGGGACTTGATGTGTCCACTCATCTCTCCTGTATGTCGTTGAGGGTTAAACCTCGTGCTTCTTCGCTTGATCCAATGGATCTCGGTCCATTGCGCTATATATGACGATATATGAAAATTCAAGCTTGATCCGATGATTAGGATCCTCCGAAGATCTACGGTCAAGATCTTTCTCGGAAATCTCCCTTCGTGATTCTGAAGGTCTTCCCTCTTGATCTCCTGGTTCATGAAATGTTGAAATGGCTTCCATGACATAGAAGGGTTAAGATCCATGTTGTTCTTATATATCCAACGATCGGAAGCTCCCTATGCTTAAGATCCGATGGTAGTTGTATCTCCTTTCTTGAGCATGCGCTCTCTTCCTAACTTGGAAGATTTTCCAAAGTCTCGAAGGTCACGGCTTTCGACTCTCCCTCTTGTGAGCCTGATTCCTCTGAGTCTCGCCTGTGTTATGTAAATGCTACTCCTCCTGAGATTTTTCAACTCTGAAACCTCCAAAGGCTTCCTCGACCTTCTGTTTCTTTCCTCTGTTGTCCTGTGCGTCAAAGCATTGTCCCTCTCAAGCTTAAAAAATTGAGACAAGTTCATGCTCGCACATTCCTTGTGCTGCTAATATTTAGAATATCTCATATTCGAAGTATTTCTTTAGAAAGAAATTCTTCACGCCCTCCTGGCATTCTCCTTGCTCAATGCACGCCTTGTAGAACTCTACAGAAACCCTTTGTGGTTCTGTCTTCCTTGTGCTTTCCTCTGCACAGTTCAACCTCCAAGGTGTTTAGCAACCTTGAGGCCTCTCTTGAATTTGAAAATATCTTCTGGTGTGCCCAACTGGCATTTTCTTTCTGAATCCATAGAGTTCAGACGTGCATACCTTGTGATGGCTACAGAACTTCCTCTTGTTCTGTTGTGCACACCTTGCACAGCCTAAAGAACCCAGACAGAAACTCAAGAACTTATAGACAGTAAACTTTTCCTATCTCTGCAAATGTAAAATAATAAACATTCACAGAATATTCATTCATGGAAACATGCATACATAATGAACACACAGTATGCAGAAAAATTGCTCTTTGTATTAATCTGAATGTCTATACAGATGTTTACAATAACTAGACTGTAATAAGTCTCAGTTCTTCTCAATCTCTCTCTCTCCCTCTCTATCAAAGCTTCTTCTCTCTATCCTACTTCTTCCTAATGAGATATAAAAAACAAGATCCAAAAGCAAAAGAGGGGCTCTGCTGAGCTCGTCCTCTTCACCTACCCTCATCCATTACATTAAATTTTCATAAATGAAAATGTCTTGACCTGACTCTGACCAAGACCTACTACAAGTAACCCTTTAAGGTAAATCTGCCTATTGTCTGTACAAAGGCATGGCTTGGCTCTCCCATGTCTTACAGCATTCAATTGCATTCAATGGTTGTCTAGTCCATATAAGATCTAGATCTGCAACCTTACAACCATTTAATTCATTCATTTACAATTTCAAATTTTAAAATTGAGAGGATGGGTGCCTCTCTTCTCCATTAATGCATGTTGAGTGTGTTGTCCAGCTGGCATGATGCTCCTGCATCAATAAGTATAATATCCCTCACATGAACTAGACTTCAAACCCTTTCTGACATTCATCCTCTCAATACATCAACCAATACAATCTCTCAACCATATACCACAAAAATCCTTATCCATATGCCAAGAAATACAAGATCTGTCTCAACAAGAAGTATCAATGATAAATATACCAGCACTTTATTTCTGTAGATATGACTTATACAGAAGATCCCATGCAGCCACTATTCTCTCTAGGGAGAATTCTCAAATCTCCATAACCATTTCTCCATGCATACACCAAAATCCAACTATTCATATAAATAAGACATACCTTTTGAACCAATGGATAGATCTGATGTATCTGAGTGCTATAGACCTTCCTGGGAGGTTGATCTCAAAATCTAGAACCTCTACATCTTCATCTTTTCAAGTTTACATAGCTTTACCAACATGTACACACCCTATTACATTGTCATCCCATGTACGTATGCACCCTAATACACTGTCATCATGTGTACGCCTCAGTATGTATGCACCCTAATACACTGTCAGCCTGTGTACCCCTCAGAAAATAGGGTTTTTTGTATTCGTTGTAATTTCGATAATTTCACCATCAACCCTTCGTACTACCTCAGACTTTCGCAACTTCAGATGTATCAATGAGTACTTGCAATAAGCTTCACACAACAAAAGATATCCAATGTGTTCAAGTGTCATTAAATGAGAGAGCCTTGCCTCTTATTTATACTTTCATGTAGCATCCCACTTTCCTTATTTTAGGAAGTTCTCCATTAACTTGATTATTTAAATAATTTCTTTTGCAAACACTTTGACTTTTTGGGGCTTCTATATGACTCATGAGGGTCCTCCAACTTCACATGGCCATAACTCTCTAACCGTGAGGAGTTACGTGATGTTCCGCATACCATCGGAAATGGCATGAAAAACACTATACATCTAGGATATTTTCACTGGAAAATTCACCAACATTCATCTCATTATTCCATAATTAAGAATGGGTTCTATAACCATANTTGTCATAGTTTATAAGAAGTACAAACTATGACAAGACAATAATGAGTCACCTTTACATCAAACAAACTTGGGTCCATTACCCAAACCTTTGTGCTACCAGAATTTGCTACCAGACTTTGTTCGAGGGTTGACATCAATGACAACCAACCTTAATCAACATAGGATGCTATCCCATATGCCCAAATACATTTTTTTGTTTTAGTGTGTGTAGGCACAAGTGTTACCAGAAGATGTTGCAGTTCTCATGCACTCTATGGTGAGCACATGTCCCCAAGAAGGAGCCACATGTTAACCCCCATTTCTAGGGGTAACTAAGGAGATGATGTATCAAGGCACTCATATTGTAGACATGGAGTAACAAGAGATGGACCAACAAATAGAGCCCCACATCACACCACTCATCACCTTGTGATCAATGGCAGCACCATTCACCACACCAACTTGGCTCATAGAGGACATCAGGTCTTTCTCCATGAGGTAATGAGTCTAGTGTTGTGTAAAGTGTCATTTTAATAAAATAAGCATTTGAATATGTTGAAAACGGTCCTTTCTTGATTTTGAAAACATTTGTTTGGAAATTATGTTCTTTGCCTTGTTTCACCTTGGTGGTTGACATTTTTTTCCTAGTAAATGGTCACCCTCGGGGAAAGGGTTTCTACTGGGGGGTCTCCTTGATGAGTCATCTTGCCACTTGCAGACATACTTACCAATTTCCACGTTTATTTCCCTTTGTTTCCTCATCTTTTTGGTTTTTGGGCCACATTGACCCAAGAAGGGCATGTACTTCATTTCATGGGAAGAAGGGGCTAAAGGCCCAGAGGCTTGTAGCTAGAAAAAGATAAAATACAATCATAAACCTTCCATATGCTCACCCAGGGATCCCGAGAACAATGAAATGTTTCTCACAAAAATTGAGGGACCTATAAAATAAGTAACTAACTGAACATGCCAACCAAGGTAGAGCGTGTGTGGTAAATGTTTTTCATGCTTAGGTAGAAGTCCCACATATCGTCTTCAACTTGGGGAAGCATGGTCAAGTGTGACCAAGGTAGATTTAATGTGGGAAATGTTTTTCATGCTTAAGTAGAAGTCCCACTTTAGCTTCAACTTGGAAACACTCTAATGAATTAATGAAAAAAAGGGTTTGGAAAAATCATGCATCGTAGACAAAGGGCCACACACCCTCTACAAAGGCACCCATAAATGAGACAATATGAGAAATTGAATTTCAATAAACCCCATGCCAAAAAATATTACCCCCCATCCACCTCATACTCATCACATGACTTAGAGAGGGTCAACCTAGTAAACACTCCTTGACTTGGAGAATGATTCTCCCAATAGGTCACCATGACAACCCTCCCATACCTAAATTTAGTAAGTTGCGTTAGGTGTTTGAGCATTTTTTTATTTTGAGAGGGGGGATTTGATGCACATGTTTGGGTGGTTATTTTATTACATATGGATTACTTGACATGATTCTTGTGACTTGTGATCCCTTGGAGGGCGGATTTGTTTGTCTTTGCAGGGCCTTAATAGGTGGAAGTCATTTTGTGAAGGCACAAGGTCACTTGGACCTTCATTTGGGGCATGAATCCCACAGGTTGAATGATGTTCCCTTTCTTCTTGGACACTTGGATGAGGAACGTTTCCTTTGGAGGCACTTGAGGATATCTTGCAAGTGATTCTCTAGCCTTCCTAGCCCCAACGACTTGCCTTTAGAGGCCATGTATTTCACTTTTAGGGTATGACATCACACTTGGAAGGTTAGGATTTTGGTGGTGGTGATGATTTGATGATGACTTGGCATGTTTGATGGAGGAAGACCTTTGTACCATAAATATATGTCCTTTGGAGGCCCAACGTCTCCTTCAACTAGCTCAACAATCTACTCTCTATGCCAAAACGTCACCCCTTTAGGGCATGACGTCTTCATTTAGGGATTTTACTTTTTGTAATTTTGAAATTAAATTTGTAAAGGGTCAAATTAGGAGGTTGGACTCGGTAATTTGTGGTTTACCCTAAGTTAAGTGGAAAAATTAATTTTAGATGACCTTGTATAAATAAAGGTCATGACATTTCATTTTGACATAACAACTCACCTGAGAATTACATTCATCTTGGCTGAAATTTTTTCCCTCTTTGGAAAATTGCATATCACTCGTGTGCTCTCTTTGGATGCTAATTACTTGTCTCTTATGGAATAATTGGTGTGTTTTCTCTCTTAGATGTTTATCTTTGTTTTGTGGTGGAATATATCTTGTAAAGAGGGTTTATCTTGCTATCTTGTGGAATTGGTAAGGAAATTTATGCATATTGTTAGTGTTTCTTATTGTTTCATGGTTATCATTGTCTAACCCTTGGAGGTATATAAAATAATTCACCCTCCACTAATTCTATCACATTTGTCTTTGGATAAGCTACTAAACAAGGTTGTTAGGAGGAGTAAAAAGGCTTACAACCTCCTAGATTTACCTTACTAGTTTTGTTTTCCCTAGGGAGTAAAAAGGATCACACCCCTAGGGAGGTAACACAACTAGCCCTTGCAAAAAGAGACTCCATAACCTAATTGATAAAGGCACTAGTCTTATTTTCATCGGAGAAATAAAATCATTGCATTGGTATAAGTGAATTTTGGAGATATTGCATTTGTTCAAGTTGGAATCAGTTTTACATTATATAAGCTTGCTTGAGCCACTAGGCCTATACCTTATCCTAGTAGTTCTCTTTGTTGCTACAAATTAATGCTACAGCCATTAGGGCCACAAAAAACTCTCATTTGTTTATCTATCTCTCTCTAATATACCATTGTAATTCACGTGTAAACCTTGGAAGATGTTTTACTAGTTATTTGCTAATGTTTGGGTGGTTTACTTGTTGATTTTGGTGGCTAGATCTTGTTGTTGTAGAAATTGTTTGCTACAGCCACTTCGTGTAATGTTCCTACATAGTTTGTTGCCCGGAACAAGTTTTTTTCTTGCTAATTTTTATGTGTCTGAGTTGTGGTTTGTTTCATATTTTCAATGGTGGCATTCTTAAGGTGTAATAGCAATATAGTAAACACACAAGTGCAACAAGTAAATGTAAATATGCATAATTTAACACAGAAATAACAACAGTATCATATATGACCTTTATTTATTTATTAAGCTGATCACCATACATAGAATATTCATATATGGAACCGTATAAGGAAAATATGAATATGAAGTTGAAGACAACTCCCAAAATACAATATAATAAAGTATTAGGAATCCCTTGAAGCCTCCAAAATTTGTTGATTGATATCGATGAGTAGATATGTCTCTATGTGCCCTTGTACCCCCCTAAATCCTTGGCATAAAATCAGATCTAGTATATATGACCTCTTAATCACAAAGGATGGACATAGAACAACAGATCTAAGCGTTCTAGGCCCTGGAGTGAAGTTTCTCCACCAATGAAGAAGATATGAACTCAGATCTCAATAAACCCTCTTCAGAAAATGTGCCCTTCCTTCAGAAATTCGCTCCTAATACATAATAATTCAATAAGCAAGTTAAACCCACCACTAACTAATGGAAAAGGGTGCTAGGATGATAGCAATGACTTCTAAAATAGGTTTGGTTGTAGATCTATCTTCCCCAAGTCAAATCGATCTCTTCTTCTTTAGCTAGTGCGCCCCACCTGCTGAAGATTCTTCAAATCTATACCATATATCTTCCAAAGTTGGTAGTGATGACCCTATAGTGTAGTATAATGGTGAGGGAGGAATATTTCACCTCCTTGCCCAAGCTTGGACCAAGAATGGAGGGATCTTTCACCTCCTTGTTGTTCTCTAGGGTTTCTTGACTCAAAACCCTCAAAACATAAGTTGCAGAACTCAAATGATATCAATAGAAAATAGTATGAATGAGGAGTGAGGATCCATCCTCTTATTTTTATACCTCCACCATATAATTTGTTGTTGAGTTACTTTTTCATTAGCTAAAGTTACTATTTTAATTTTTCCTTTAAGTTACATAACCTTTTTCCCTTTTAACTCATGTCACTTTAATAATATAACCTTAGTTMTCCTAGTGACATTTCCACACCTCAAATTCCCCTTTTTTTTACCTTGGACTATAGTCTAGAGGGGTAGATACAATACTAAGTCCTCATGTGCTCATGTCAAAGATAAGGGGACATTACAGTCTCCCCTACTAGAAATTGCTTGACCACAAGCAATTCTGATCTAGTTTGGCATAATACCTGCTCACTTTCCCAAGTAGCATCTTCTATAGGAAAGTCCTTCCATTTAACCAAATATTCTCTAACTTCTCTACCCCTTAGTTGTTTCACCTTGGTTTCTATGATCTCTTATGGAATTAGGAGTATATTCCCTTCTTCATCAACTGGTGGAAATTTCTCATTGGCTATCACATACTGCTCCAATGCTCTTGTTAAACAGGATACATGGAAGACATTGGGAATTTAACTCCTTGATGGAAATTTTAGTTCATATGCAACCTCCCCAATTCTTCTTTTCACTTCATAAGGTCCATAGAAGCACAGTTTAAGTTTATCAACACCACTCTTCTTGATAGATGCTTGCATGTAGGGTTGCAGCCTTAAGTACACCAAGTCACCAACCTCAAAAGTGTGCTCCAACCTCTTTTTTTCAGCATACAATTTCTGTTGGTTTTGTGCTCTATGAAAATTGTCTTTGATCTCTCAGAGGATGTCCTGGTTAACCTGTATCCAATCCTTTTCCATAGGAGCCCTTATATCTCCGAACACAATCTCCACAAAAGTAAGAGGATCGTAATTGTACAAGGCTTTGAAAGGGGACATACCAATAGACATGTGGTGGGTTGTGTTGTAACAATACTCACCCAAAAAAATACATTTGATCCAAGCCTTTTTCTACCCTATTACATAGTTTCGAAGATACCCCTCCACCCACTTATTTACAATTTATTTTTTCCCATCTATCTGTGGATGGTAGCTTGTGTTAGGGGTCAAAACAGTGCCCACCAGTCTAAATAATTATTTCTAAAAGATGCTCATGAATTTGTTTTCCTTGTCACTTGCAATGGTCTTAGGTAAGACGTGTAACCGAAAGACCTCTCTAAATAATAATTCATCCACTTGTGATGCATTGTATTCCATGGATATGGGAAAAAAAAGATTGAACTCGGTTAAACGGTCCACTACCACGAATATACAATCCTTACCTTGCGCTCGGGGAAGACCTGTGATTAAATCCATTGATATGATTTTCCATTTTTTCTCCAGTATAGGAAGTGGTTGTAAGAGTCGTGCTGGATCATAATGTTCATCTTTATTTTGTTGGCAAGTAGTACATTCCCTAATGTGGCGCATGATGTCTCCCTTGAATCCTCTCCAAGAGAACCATTCTCTTATTTTCCTGTAAGTCTTAAGAAATCCTTGGTGTCCTGCTACCACTAGTGAGTCATGGAATGCTTGAAGCACCTTTCTTTTGAAACATGGTTACCAACTTAATGAGAACTGTGACCTCAAAACGAGAACTCTAGCCCAAAAAACCCATATTTTTGCATAAAAAAACATCAAAATCAACCCCCAAATCAAAAAGTAGTGCTACCAATAGCACCATTTTTTAAAACGGGGTCAAAATTACAACATTTTTCAAACATGGGCTTAAAAACTTAGACAATAGCTCTGAAAAACCTTAAAATCAGCACCTAAAAACAAATAAGATGTTTTTGAATTTTTTTTTTCTTTTCAAAATGTTAAATTTTGAGATCATTTGAAATTGTATTTTTATCACTTGGTACCATTAAAACCAAAACTTCAAAATCAACCATCAAATTGAAAAGTACTGCTACTGGTAGCACCCATTCTAAAATTGGGGTATGAAAATGACACATTTTTATAATGTGGTAAAAGAACTTATCATTATTGTAAACAAAAACATAAAAGAAACCCCTAAATGTTTACTTTTTAAATGTTATTATCACGCAAAGCACAAGGTAATCATAATGCCATGAAAATATCACAATATACTTTAAAAATTCAACGTCACTTTTTAATATTTTTTTACTTTTAATAATAAAACAGTGAATACAAGTTACATTGAATGAAACCTAAATAATTTCTTAAAAGTATTTTTATATTGACCATATTCAAAACATATGAGCTAAGAAATTTTATGAGCTAACAAAATTGTGAAAAACAAAGAAAAACTAGAAAGAAATGAAAAAAATTAAAAATTTATGTGAAAAACAAACATTTAAAAAACAAAAATAAGTTTTTTTTTTGTTAAAAAGAAGAGCAAAAAATCCCTTCAAACTT
>JASDQU010109415.1:23435-38991 GCA_032191745.1 Picea mariana
AAGGCATATATATATATATATATAGTTACTTGTTCAAATTCTGTACGTATTCTTAACTCTAATCAGAATCACCAATTCGTAATAAAAAATATATACAAAAGGTAGAATTGATTCAAGATGGAGGTATATGGCATGGGATTGGCAGGTAAAGAATGGAATAGTATAGGAGTTTGGAGACGGTTGGCATCCACCCTCTCCAGTTAATTAAATATTGCAAAAATGTTAAAATCACCTGACACGGGGAGACGTACACGAAAAGGAAAAGACTATTTTAGAGGTTTCTATTAAGACGGATCATATCAACGACAACAACCATATGATATCGATGAAATCATTTTCATGTGTAAGATGTGGGATCCTCGTGTACACATTTGAAGAGAGAAAACACAGCCACCTTCTAAAATTTAAAGGCCTATTTTATGGATTTTGAACTTTTGCTTGGTGTGGGTTATTGACAAGTCGTTTCTATCTGGAAAGATAATGACAAAAGCATAATTCTCGCCCTTACTCTTATCTTCAATTTCTATTAGAAAATGTGCCTATTCCAAATTTCCC
Organism: Picea mariana; assembly: GCA_032191745.1. Taxonomy (NCBI): domain Eukaryota; kingdom Viridiplantae; phylum Streptophyta; class Pinopsida; order Pinales; family Pinaceae; genus Picea; species Picea mariana. The sequence continues at coordinate 23,991 of JASDQU010109415.1, forward strand.
AACTACTTTTTCCACCGGTTTGGTTATCCATGCCACCCTTTATGACCCAATATCTTGTGTGCCCTATGCTCTTAACATTTACTTTCGAATAAATCAGTTCAACGAACAAAGCAGCATTCAATAACATAAAAAAAGACAAAGTGTCGTTTGGTCGTTGTACCGAAAAGTAAAATAACTCGGACAGACTTTCATCCTTTTTATGACCCCCATATCTTGCGTGTCAAAACAAAGCAATCAATAACACCAAAAACACACACTGTCATCATGTCGATGTATCAAAAAGTAAGACACGTCCTTAACTTTTCATAAAGTAGAAGGACATATCACAATAGCCTTCTATCACTTCTTTATTAAAAAATATATGGTTAATTTATTTCTTTTTAAATATATATAGTTAATTTATTAGTTCTTATAGCGTTTTTGAGTTGAATTTATAATTTTCTAGAAATTGTAAGGTTTAAGTTAGTAAGTTTATATATATATATATATATATATATTAAAATTGTATTGCTTCATATGTTTAAAGTGTTATTATCAGTTTCACTTCTTCTAATGCTTCAATTAATGTTTAGAGATTCAGTCTTTATTTCAGTCAATACAAATTGTTGTTAACTAGTATAAATTGTTGTTAACTATTTATGATTGTCATTCGGTTATTTTTCTTCGGTCATTTTCCTAGCTAAGACTTGAGTGTGTACAGTGGGAATTCAGCTACATCCAACTGCCACCACTCTACTTTGAACCCATTGTTTACTGTCATCTCATAAATGCCTACTACTTTGATAGTGATTGTCATTTGGTCATTTTCCTAAGCCTGGAATGTGTACAGTGGTAATTGAGCTACATCCAATTGTGACCACTTTGCTTTGAGCCTAGTGCTTACTGCCATCTCATAAATGCCTACTTCTTTGAACAACTGCCACCACTCTGCTTTGAACCCAATGCTTACTGCCATCTCATAAATGCTTGCTGCTTTGAACAATTTGTTGTGTATCATTCTATGGGTGTGCATCATAGATTGATGCAATGGCTACATGGTTCGTACCCAAGATCATAGTTTCATGAGCAAACACGTAAGCATGAAGAAACATTAAGTCATATTATTCATTTAATGAATTACAATATTGAAAGTTCAGTGAATTGCTCACACAGAAATAGCCATTCATTTAATGAAAACTATATCTAAAGTTACACAGAAATAACCATTCATTTAATGAAACATTATATCCAAAGTTAGTGAATTTATTGAGACATTGTGTGATCCTTTCTGTGCATCATTTATGACTTCTTGGATACATAAATGCTAAATTTTCAGTTTACTGTGAATAAATTGTCCACACAAGCATGAAGAGATTCACGTTGTATCCCCATACAAAATTATTAGCATACAAAACTATTGCCATATCCCCCATACAAAATTATTGCTAGGGGAGGTTATTTCTTGTTGATGAAGTCACTATATTGCCACCTTCTGTGAGAACACCTTTCAATAAATGCAAAGAAGGGTTGGTAGTAAATCTGCAAAGACAAAGACCCATTAATGTAGTTCGTCAACGTTTGTCAGAACAAGGATGGAGATAAAATCTGTTTGAAAATAAATGTGAATTTATTGAGCCTGTGTCCAAAGCTTGAAAATAAATATGGATCTACATGTTTGGGAACACTCGAAGGTGGTTGAATCTCTGCAGAAACTGGCCAGAACAATGACAGTGGAAACAATGAGTTCTCTTGACTTATTGCACAAATAGTCCAGTGTGTTGGTGCCCAATCATCAATATTTCCATAGTTTGCAGGTTTGATGAATTTGATTTCATCTCCCTTTTTTCTCGTCCCTTAAGTTTAAAATGTCTAAATTAAATTCAACATAATATAACATTTTATGTATATTCACAATGTCTTTGTAGCATTATTTCTGTGTTTTGCTTAAGGAACATTTGTATGAAGATATTCTAATTTATTTTTGTCCCTTTGCTTAAGGAACGTTTGAAGATATTCTTTAAGGGAAGATTTTTAAAATTTCTTAAAATTAAATTGTTTAAAATTATTATATGAAGATCTTTACAATTCAATCTCTACTAATATCTTGAATATCTTGAAATCAATCATAGATACAAATACACTTAAACTCTAAATTAAGTATTTTAAGTAGTTAGGGTCATTACCTTGAAAAAAATTGGTAAAGGAAGACTCCATCCTGGTATCTCTCCTTAGCACCAGTCTTCATCTTCTCATCCTTAGCTCTCGATAGTGTACCATTCAGTTTAGTTTTCAGTTGCAGGTCTGAACATTTCACATAACAATGCAAAAAATTATTCAAATGAAATGCATACTTGGATACTTCCCCATATTACAATCCTTATTACAATTTTGGTAATGATAACAGTCAAATAGACCTTTTTGCTTTGACTAGATGTTTTCAAAAAAATAAACCAATATACATCATTGCATAATTAGGATCTTAAAATTACGCCTAACCTTTTTAAGCTCATTCTGCATAATTATCCTAAAAATATTTATCTTATGCTTCTTTAAAGGTTGTAAACAATTTGGGTAGGTAAGCACCTAGAAACAATATCTATTCTAGGCTTTGGGCTAATGTGATGTTTTGCTTCTATGAGGATGTCATGGTCAAGACAAGAAAGAAATAAGAATGATTACCTGGGGTGTTGTAAGAAGAAGAGAAACTTCCTTGCTAAGCTGAGGGTGTAAAAGGACAAAGTATATCTTCCATAATTTTCCATCACTCATATAATCTGGGCAAAGCTCAAGCCTCAGAGACGCCAAATTTGGGGTTAAGTGTTCAACAACCAACACATGTTCCTGCTAAACATCATACATATCAAAATCTGCACACAATTTTTTTATCATGAGCAATCAATTACAAAATGAAGCATAGATAAATTTACAAGGAAAAGAGAGAAGCCATTGACATAACTATATGGAACATGTATTATATAGTGAAATCCCAACTTGGATGGAAAACAACTACAAGATGATAATTTGAAGTGCCAAAAACTTAAAATTGTAATAGGTTGAACATGAATAAAGCGTCGTTGAGATTTCACAATTTGCAATCATGAAAAGTCTGGTGATTTTCACATTCATCATCCCTAAATTTGATGGCCTGAGCATTTACAAATGCACAGAGTCCATTCAATGAAGGCAACAAACATATTTAACAAAGAAAATTCACAGTCCTATCTTACAAAAAAAGAGTGTATCCATAAAAAAATGTTATCGAATTTTTTGAAGCATGGGTTTCATAATTTGCAATCATGAAAAGTCTGGTGATTTTCACATTCATCATCCCTATCTTTGATGTACTGAGAATTTTCAAATGCACGGATTCCATTCAATGAAGGAAACAAACATATTTAACGAAGAAAATTCACAGTCCTATCTTACAAAAGGAGAGTGTATCCATAAAAAAAATCCATCGAATTTTTTTAAGCCTGGGTTTCTTGTTTCCTAGTAGACTCATTCATTAGCATGTGCATTGTTGAATTGATGTGTCAGTCAATTTCAAATCATGTTTACTAACTGCTGTTGCAACCTAAACCAACAACAATATATGTTGCTTTGATCAATATTAAAGTCACTACTGGGAAACAACACAAATTTATCTTGCACAACAACAAAATAGGTCAGTCAACAAAACCCTCCCAAAACCATGTTCAAAGTGCTATTCCAATTTATTTGCAAGTGAATAACATAAAATATTGAGCAATTCTACTTCTGAAATGATCAGAAAGAACTATAAGTCTATAGTAGTCTAGTAGCAGATGACAAGAAAAGCTATTGCATTCTCAAGGTCAACATGTGGCAGCAAATCTTGTCAACTAGAAGAAAGACATTCAATCTTTTAAACTCAAATATCAATAGCTGCTTGCTCACAAATGTTATTCAGAGTTGAAAAAACTACAAGCTAGTTTCACATATCTAGAAACCCTTAGACATCCTTGTTGCTTCTTTCTCAATTGATGAGGAACAACCCCCATCATTCATAACATTAGACTTGGCATTCCCATTCATATTATTAACACCAGTAGCAGGAGAGAGGTATTGATCCCCCTGCTGTTGCTGCCACATGGACGTCGACCCCTGCACAACACTGGATTTGGGGGACGATAGTTGTCCCTTTTGCTGAAAAAAATTAGCCTTACTGGCCTTCGCATCAGATCCCGGGGTCACCACAGGGAACGCCCACTTCCTACCGGAAAACACCTTCCTTCTTTCAATGGCCTCGGCAAACCCCCTCTTGTCCCTGCCGCCGCTCTTGACATCCTGCGCAAACTGATATCCACTCTGCAGCAGTGGCACTGGCGACGCCGAGTGCCAGTAAGGGGATTTATCCATTGTTGACGCGACCACGCTCTCCGACTTATCCTCCAAAAACAACTTCTTCTCTATCGTTAGGTGCCAAGGACTCAGTAGACAGAGCTCTGAGCTCGTCGAGGTGGACCTTTCTTCGCTTTTGGATTTGGTGGAACTTTTCCCTTTCCCTGTGTATGATTTGTATGCTAATCGCGAGAGATCTTACTTATTGTTGTAATCTCAGATTGGAGTGACATGGCCGGCGAGAAAATAGAAATTAAGAGAATAGCTAACGCTTATGTGAGGAGCCTATGAAATGGGGTATTTCTTCAGGCTTAGCAAACGATTGAATGAAAAAAGCAGACATGACCCTAATTTTCTGCTGTGAAAAGAAGAAACTAGAGAAGGACAAAAAACATTAGAAGAGAAGGAAGATGGTTCTAGCAGTAGAGTTGGGCATAACTGTGATTAATTGGGTAGAATAGGTTGTAAATGTTTCGACGGAGAAAAAATAAGAAGTCAAAAGAAAAAAGGAAAGGAGAGGTGGATGGAACAGGGTCCGTCGTGACCTGGAAGTCTTGAGAGTCCACCCATATCTACTGTTCTGAAAGTGGGTCCTCTGTGTAATCCATAAGGTCCTCTTCCATCAGGTCTATGGGAGGGGTGGACTACCAACGAGGCCATTGTGACCTGGGTGCTCTTGCCAGAGACTAGAATACGACAACATCCCTAGCTCATTCCAGTAATAAAATCTCTGATCCATGGGTTCTTCTACAGAGGTGATGATGGGTCTGCAAATTAGAAATCTAGGGTAGAAACCCATACGAATGGATATTGGAATGAGTGGTAGATCTGCAAGGAATAACTCAGCCCGAACAATGTACATGCTGTTGCAACCATCATTATAAGGTATCCTCCTGCTGAAATGTGACTTTTTATATAATTTAACCATCCATTATAGCCTTATTGACACCACTATAACTGACCTCAGGGGTGATGGAAACCTATATACCAAAAAAACTAGTAGTACAGACAAAATGAAATAGACATTAACCTCCATAACCTTATGATGTAATTCCTTCACTAAACTTGGATCATATTCACGCGTGAGTCCATCGCCATGGAATTAGCAACTATAGATGGACCTGACCTTGAAGGGATCAAAACACAACAACAAGTACTAAAATTTACTTTGTTTCTCTTCCTTGAAAACTTTGGTTATGAATTTCTTAGAATTTCATATTAAAGAGTTACATGCTTCTATTCCCTTATTTTCCATCTTTTGCTCCAATCCTTGCCCCATATACAAACCTGATAAGTGTTAAAGGATTGGTGGCCTCACCTAACATGTAGATTTTCACCAAGAGCCCGCTCTCACCAAGAGACCACAATTGTGTGAGTATTCAAGTCGATTATGGAAGCCAATTGCATCCACTTTTCTTTACATCTACAATTTTCCACCATAGTTATGGTGCAGAATTAGTGCCTAACTTTATTGTTTCTCGGAGTAAGTGCCAGGTGCACTGTGCAAGTATCTTAATACTTCGTATCTGCCGGGTGCACTATACAAGTTTCTTAATACTTCTTATCCATGGCCAAAATAATGAAATGGATAACAATTGTAAACAACTTAGTTAATGCACAGGAGTGGACATGCGTCTTCTGCATTTCTTCATGTGTCTGCATGCATGGAAAATGCAGAGGAGGAACATAGAAGATATTGTGGCAATGGAATGGTTTTCATTTGTCAGTAAAACCTTATCGAGATAATCACCATTGAATATTTTTAAATGTCAATTTAATGAGCATTGATATTATCGAACCTTCCCCGTCACTTGTGCAAAGTCTTCCAAAAAAATTGTTAAAAAGATGTTATGTCCGCTTGAATTCAACATTGTAGAATACACTAAATGATATTTCAATAGGATAACTTTCAATTTATACACTTCCCCCAAAAAATAAATTATTCAAATTATTACAGAAGTTGAAAAAGACTTAAGGCTACTTTCAAAATAGCTTATCCAGTCCCATCATGCCAGCTAGAGAATTGTAGGAGGAGAATGATGTAAACTATAGTAGGATATTGATAAATTGTAGCTAGGCAGAGTAGTGAACTTTACCTTACACATAATGTACCTCCTATATCTTCATTAAATTTGCATATATGACTGCATTTAATCTTGCATTTTTGATAGTTTAGTTTCAAATTTTATAGTAGATGTACTTCAACATTACATTGTTTTCACATTAATAAAAAATTTCATCCTCTTTTTATTAAAAAATAAATAAAATTATAATATACAAAAAAATACAAAAGATACAATATATAAAAATAAAAATGACCCCGCCTTAATTTTGAACCATGAATAGCCAACGAAAAGACGTTTTCCCTCTCATCATCCATTGAAAATATAAATGTATTATAATTTGCAAATAATCTTATTATGAGAATAATATTATATAATACATATTCATTCAAAAAAGATATGTGCTTTAATTTTATTTAAATGTTAATATTTATTAAAAAATAAAATGTATGGTATCATAAGAAAAAAATGAAATAATACATATTCATTCAAACAAGATATGTGATATAATTTTATGTTTTGTGCTTAGACTAGTGCACCTTGATGAAGATAATTCAAACTAGGCACATATGGGCACATAACTATTTTTTACTCTTTCTCAATTATTTTAAAATCAGTCAAAAATGGTAGGAGAAAAGTTTTTCCTCAATGTGCAACATGAATGAATATAGAATTTTTTTTTTTAAATTTCACATGAATGACACCTTTATCGAATCAAGTACATGCTTCATGCTATCAACACTGGGTATTGATCAATTATAACATAGGATAAAGCCTTCTTTTTAACCCGGTCTACTCCAAAAAATATTATTTGCATACTTTAACTATAGGTTTAAATTCCATATGGAATTTTACCTGCAATTTGTTCTTGCCATCTTTACACCTCTTGTTTTTTTACCTAATTTTTCAACTGATCTTTTAAATATAGGTTGAAAATGTTCTCTAATACTCAGAACTCCATTTCATTTAACCAACCATGGCCCAAAGCTCTTAGAACCAGTATTTGCATATTTGGTAATATAATTTTTTTTTATATCTATAGAGTCTTCCATAATGTGATTTCTCTATGCAACCATGACCCAAACCCCTCATACCCAATATTTGCAAATTTAGAAATATATATTGAACTTATTTGAACATATAGGTAATGTTTCCTACTTACTTGCTTGACATCTTCTTTATTGGTTTTATGCACTCATTGTGACTATGTTTCAAATTCAAAGATGCCATCACATAAGAAGACAATCAAACTAGAGGAAGACCTTGATTTCCCAGGGGAACTATATGGTGATACAACATGTCTCCTCAAAAAAGGACAAGATCCACTCAAATGGGATGAGGTCTTCCAGATGTTTAAAATTCAAAAATTTCCCATCGATGTTGAAGATCAAGATCAACTCCGAATCTTTAAGAATATTCAGAGGTCGAAAATACACAGGGTGGCAACTCATCCTGCAATTCTCCCTTGCACAGATGCAATTGCATGGATTATCAAGCATGTGGACCTGCAAAATAGATACATACTCAATGCTAGAGGGGAGACCATAGCGTCATTCCAAGCAGCTGATCTAGCCAAATATTATCATTTGGAGAAGGGAACCCAAAAGTTGGATGAGGAACTGCTCAGTAAGTTCCCATACAAAGCCAATGACCTGTTCAAAATATGGTTCAAGCCAGATGTAGTTTTCAAACAAAGACGATCTGGAAACTATCCAACTACTGGACTAAAAGCTCCCTACCAATACATAGTGGCAATTCTTTGTAGATTGTATGGAAAGAAAGATGCTTCCAAATTCACCTTCTCACTAATGTCTCTTATCTATTACTGCACAAATGAAGGGATGAAATTCAACTAGCCTGATATCTTATAAAAAAACCTAGCAGAAACTATTGCATTTGTTAAGAACACTGAGCCCGAGACATTTCCAAAATTTTACATGTCATCATATCTATTGGATATCATGTGTGTGGCACATTGATACCCTAAGATGGGTTGGGCATGGCAACCAACATAACCATCCATACACATTTATTGCAAATTTCTCTAGGAACATAAGTACAGAGAGAAATGCCACAAGATATGCAACCACTTCTTCCCACCTCTGTATGCATTCGTTTTCTGTGCTCCAACACCATGCATGACATATAAGGCGCTATCAATAATAAAAAATATTGGAGATTGGTATGTAATGCAACATGGTACTTACATCAGAATACATGGAGCTACCAAATCTCCCCATCTGCTCCCAATATTTGTCCCTGACAAATTGGTGCTACAAGAGCTTTCCTACCAAACGATTATCCATGGAGTTGGCGAGACACTCTATCGCAACAAGAAAGATATATGGCCCTTGCTCCAATTGTGGATTGGATCATACTATTTTGCTAGTATCAAGCAAGCTCAAGCTGAAGTGGATACATTGCTATTGTATGACTTTGGAGAAGAACGATTTAGGAGGCATGACCCCAAGAAAGTGGTTAGAGAGTACTACATCCAGAACAACTACACTTGGGAGTACACTTCAACTTTTTGGGAAGAAGAAGAAAATAACTGTGGAGCACGTACTTATGATGAGGTCATTTCTAGAAGGCAGGGGAAACCATCCTCCTTAAAACTAGTCTTGCAAATTTTTCCTTAACCCTTTGGTGTATGGGCATGACTATATATGATCACCAACTTGACAATATTTTATACATGTATATATATTGTCTAGCTTACTCCATTTGTATTGTATATACAATTTGAAGGTGAAATGACAACAACAAATTCATATTCAACATCGTTCAACATGTTTATGCATTTTCTAACTCTACTACAAGGGCATATGCATTCATAAAATATGCATTGATAAAGAGACCCTTATGTGGATGGACCAATAACATAAAGATTTGCAATCTATCAAGCTCCAAACTCGCAAGTTAACAACCATGTATGTAGTTTGGAACGAAGAAGATATACACTATGAGGCCGACACTCATTATGAACTCATTGTTGCCACACAGGGCAAGCAATCATGCTTCTAACTACTCTTCCCTTCTTGTTTTTAACACTTAAGTATATGGGTGTATCTACATACTTATGAACTTGATGAAATTTATACATGTATATATAATGTTTATCTTGCTCTGTCTTGTAATTTATATATAACTTGAATATGCACCGACAAATTTATATACACCTTGAAGATGCACTGACAATAGCAAATGAATTTTCAACACTGCTCTATCCTGTCTATGCATTATGTAACTCTAGCGCCACGTTCTTGCGTGGTTCAATAAGGCAATTATTTGATATTTCTTCATCCATTATTTAAAACATAATCCAACGTTTGGCTACATGCGATAGCTATCTTTCCATGCATCCGCTCTCACTTTCGCTCCCCACATTGTCTATTACACAACCACATTGTTGTCACTACCTATATTGCCTCCCTCCCTCCGTTACAAATTTCTATAGAATGCTTTTGTAAATCCTAACCTTGTACAATATCTACTGCAAACAAATATTCAGTAAAGGAACATAAAAGATACAATGGAAAATACAAACATTACACAGAGATTTTTCCCCTAGAAGCCCAAACCGGGAAAACCAACATATTCTATATTATTCATCATGTTACAATGTTTACAATACAAAATACATATAGGAGCCAGCGACATCCAAAACCCTAACCCAATGACCTGGATTAGTCCAAAACCCTAATTCCTTAAGTGAAAATAGAAAACCATCGACAAAGAAACCATGTGCCGAAAAACCACCTAAATATAATGTGCTCCTGAAAATGAGGTCAACATTTCTCCTATCATTTAGGGTTTGTAACATCCCGCTCTTGCGTGCACTAAGCGAACTTATTCTTTGAGGACACTTGCTTGCAAGTGATCCAGATTATTATACTATTGGCCGTTTGATTATGATTATGAGATATTATGGATATGATGATATGTTATTTTGTTGTATTTACATAGATAGGTGCTATTGACTGGGTTCTCTTAAGTGTGTAGAACTTTGGTCATTGAGGATGTAGAGGCATCGATGAAACCCCTTGGACTCCGAATCGAGTCAGGGAGTGGACTATTGGGTTTGAATGTTGTTGATGTGACATGTGTACATATGATTAGAGGTTATGATGATTGATTATTATTGCTGACATGATTCGTTTATAGATGCAGGATGAAGATAGTTTGTCGACCAAAATCACATGTGGAGTAGAGGGGTCACACATGACAACCAAAGAATTTTAGGGAGAGGTGTGGCAGAAACCCTGCCATAACCTACTAGCACTCCCGCTGTGGCTCGAACTGTAGGTTAACGATTACCTAGTTTGAGAGGACCCATGATGCCATGAGGGTAGACTATGACAGTTGCTCACGATGATTCTAAGAGGCGCACAATAAGGTGGGGGCCTTATTCCTTAGAGGCCCTTAGTATCCCACAAGATCACCTGGCGGAGTATTGACTCCAGGGGTTTAATGTCTACCAAAGTCAGTCAAGAGGCGAGTGGCACCCTTGGAGCATGTAGTGCATCCTGAAGGGCACGTTGCGCAAGTAAAACAAAAAGAGGTGAGTGGAACCCTTGAGCACGTAGTGTGTCTTGAAGGGCATGTCACGCAAGGAAAACAGAGAGAGGTGAGTGGCACCCATGGAGCACCTAGTGTGTCCTGAAGGGCACGTCGCGATTTTAACTGGTAAGTGAATAAACCTACTCGGTCTTAAAATGAATGATGTGATAAGTAAGATTTAAAAACAATTTTCCCTAATAAAAATGTCGCCCAACCTAGTGAAATTAAAACCTAGGTCTAAGTAGAATATGTGGTCAATAAAAAAATAATAATAAATAAACATGTAACAAGAAGAGGGGTAAGAAACTCAAATTTATTTATTAAAGACAAAATTATAATGGAGGATTAAAATTAGAAAAAAAGGGGAAATGGTTGTTTTTATCTGCATTACTAATTTAATTTTTAGTTAGAAAGAAAAGAGGGTGAATGGTTGTTTTATCTACACTTGCTAAATTAATTTTTAATTAAAGAGGAAAAAGGGGAAATGGTTGTTTTATCTACACTTGCTAAATTAATCTTTAATTAAAGAGGAATAAGGGGAAATTGTTGTTTTATATACACTTGCTAAATTGACTTTTAGTTAAAAAGGAAAAAGAGGGAAACTTAAAAGAAATAGGAAACTTAAAGAAAAAGGGGAACTTAAAGAAAATGGGAAACATAAAGAAAAAGTTGAATGTCTAACTTAGTAAGGAATCTTGCCTTGAGAACTTGCTATTTATGAACTCAACTAGGAATTAAGTAAGAGTAAGTCATTTAAGATTTGTAAGGGAATATTGGGACACCAAGGAACATTTTTAGGAATGCTTTTAGGTGGGTGAGGGAAATAGGAATATTTAATTAATTAATAAAATTTATTTTCTGGTGCAACTAAGGGATGGGTGACATGTGTACGGGGGAGGTTTTTTGAAATTAATTAACTGAAAAGGAATTTAAGAGAATTTGGGAAACTAATTACTTAAACACTCTATAAAAAGGATGGAGGAGGAGGAGTATGGACTCATCTTTTTGTGTAACGTTACACTGCTGAATTTTACCTTGACTGAACTTTCTCTTGTGGGAGTTGGGATACCTAGCTTGGGTAACGAGTGGTAGCTCGACTTTGCGAGGTGAGATGAGTGTTAGTTGTTCTCTGGTATTGTGTGTGTGCCCCCTTTGCATCTTGGGGGGCTCAAGGGGAAGAAGATTACCCCTAGCATTGGTTGGGAGGTATCGGTGAGGTCACATCGATCGGCAAGTGGGAGATTGGTGGAGCGCACGTGGGACAACGACTCGGAGCTTTCACATTTGGCTATGATACACATGTGTATATTTTTGAATGGTAGTTTGATATTGTTCCTGCGCTTTCAGTACTATACTTATATTGTGTTAATATTATGTTTTATTCATTGTTTTATGATCAAGAACTTAAAGTTATCCTAGCCTTATGCTTGTTGTATTTTGAATTGATTTCCCTTGGTGAAACCAAAATCTGATTGCAATGACTTATTTGCGTTTGTTTTTATTGATTATTATGAAGAAAAATTTGTGTTTTTATCTTTCATCCCTTATCCCTTTAGTTATTAGTCTGTTCCTGAGTAGTCGGCTAGGAGACGAATCGACAGTCGTCACTCCGATGTTTAAATACCTATAGATTCAAATTCCCTGCTTTCCCATGCATGGATAATAAGTGAAGGATAAATTTCACCTAGTTATCTATCCCTTACTTATCTCTGCATTTTTCATTTATGATTGATCTCTAATCCTTGTGCCCTCCTTCTGAATGCATATCTCTACGTCCTCCCCAAAATTTTCTTTGTGATTCTCATTTCATAGTCAATTTTTATTCCATGATTCTATTGGCATACAACACCGCCTTTACTCCACCACTTACCCAATGCTTATATTGGTATAATCTCTCTGTCTTTTTAATGATAATTCCCAACGTTGTAAATGGAAAATCTTTGCGTTTTTTATGATGTCCAACATTTAGGAATGGTAATTCTTTGCATTCTTTTTAATGATGATTCCAACATTTGAAATGCTAAACCTCTACATTTTTTATTGTTAGATCACAACAGTCACACCCCCTTTCTCTTGGAATTTTACACAACATGTACCCCACGATTTTCTGAGCCATTTATCCAGATCTTAGACAACGATTTATTTGCATAGTTGTTGTGTATGACAACGATTTTATATAGATTGTTCATTTATGATAGCGATTTTATTCATTGTATGGACAATATATATATACCAGTGATTTCCCTAAATTTTAATTATGAGACAGCGATATCATACATTTTATTTAGACAATGTTTATTTAGTTAGCATATATACAGACAACAATTGTGTACATTTGTGTTTTCACACCATTAGTAATTTATATGTTCGACAATGGATTGGATGGGTATATATATAAGTTAGACAACAATCTTGTATTTATGTGATTGTTTTTTTGGGATAACGATATTATGATCTGCATTTTTGAATATCATATTAACTCAAAATTTTCATGTATTTACCAGACTGTGATACCATACCTTAAATAGACAACAACAACGTATATCGTATTAACTCGGCAAAGCATTTTAAAGACATCAATTTATATTTAAAAGATAGTGAATTCATATATTGATAGTTATTTACATATATATTGATTGCAATATATCCCTGAATTGATATAATGATAGCGATTTAATGATTGCAATATATTGAGAGCGATTTAATGATTGCAATATATCCTTGTATATATCCCTTACGATATTTATAATTGCAATATCATTGACTACGATTTACATACATATTGATAGCGTTTTTATATTGTGATAGCGTTCATATGTTGGACAACGTTTATTTGTTGTGGCAACATTTATATGTTGGAAAACATTTATATATTGATATGTCATATTGATATCAATATGTGACAGCGTTCATATATTGATATGTGATATTGATATGTTGGACAACGTTTATATCAATACAAATATTGTTATATTGATATTGATATGTTGGACATCGTTTATATAGATGAAAGTGACTTTATATAATAAACAACAAAATTTTATATATAATTGACAGTAGATTTGATACACAAATTCTATACAATGATTTTATACACATATTCTATACAACGATTCTATACACAGATTTTATATACAAATTTTAAACAATGAATTTATATACAGACTCTATACAACGATTTTATATAGCAATTTTATACAATGATTTTTTTTACACAACGTTTTTATATATGTGAATATGATAGACATAGTTATATATATGTGAATATGATAGACATTGTTGTTAACATACAACGTTTTTATATATGTGAATATGATAGACATAGTTCTTATAGATAGCGTAATGATAGACAGTGTTTTTTTTTTAATATGATAGGCAACGAATATGGTAGACAACTTTTTATAGTTTACCAATCAATAGACTTGTTAAAGGACAATGAATTATATTTGTTACAGTCTAAAAGATAGTGTATTCAGTTTTAAAAGACATGTTTCATATATGTTTTAGTTTAAAAGATAGCGGATTCATCCTTGGAAAATACTTATCGGATATCTAGAATTGGAAAACAGTTAGAATGAACTATTTGTTTGATAATAATTATTTTTATGTGTACAGATTGATGTATGTTTGCATAATATTTGTTGCCCCAGTAAGTTATTATGACGTATGATTGTTATAGTAGTCAGATTTTTCTTGTGTCTTGTCGACTTGTTTCTTGGGTGCTTGGGTTTTAGTCTTGTTGTATTTTTGTCAGTCAATTTGGTCACCTAGCACGTTGGATTTAGCTTGGGTTAAAGGTATAGAAATGTTATGTTGTGCCATGGTTACTGTCACTCCTATCGCCTTGTGATAGAATGATTTCTGATGAGGGGATCATTGCGCGCCCTGACGGATAGATGCAAATGATAACCTGGCCGGAGTCCTATGCTTCTCGATGTGGGCATTTTGTTCGTTGCAATTGATGTTGGTACTTGGCTCTGTATTTCCTTAATGCATTTGGTTTTGCGCACCGTGGAGGTGTCTAGTTACTGGTCGTTGAA